>JAMKCH010074442.1:0-45605 GCA_023653785.1 Ophioderma brevispina | reverse complement strand
TTTAAAATGTGTTTGTTGATTTTGGTGTATATTTCCATTTTTCAATATGTTTATGTTAATGATAATGTATCTAAGTTGGGTATCTTTGCTGTTCAAAGTTATCACAGTTCCATCTCTTCGGCCAATGGCGTCTAGCCCACATTAACCATTTCAACATACTTTTTTACCTGCGCAACATAATCTTTTGTATAAATTATGTACGTATTGTGGGCATATTTTGCGTATATCGTTGGTTCATATCGAAAATCTGCATATTTCCTTTTAAACTGTAGCTTTACAAGAGTGGAACTTTGAAGAATCGAAGCATTATGAAAGGGAGGATGATTGACGCCACTAGAGCGCAGGATAAGAGTCCGTGCATTGGTAATTTTACATTGATTAAATCTAACCATGTCTCACTATTATAATTCCTGCTTTTGGTTTGGGTTAGAAGTTGCCCCAAACAATAAGGCTAAAAATAAAGTTTTTGAAAACCGTACTCAGACAAGAAACCGGATGTCACCTAAAATATCATTTGATATCAATATTTTAAAATAAACTAAAAAATAATTACAAAGAATTTCTTACAAATGAGGTAAAAAAATGATAATAATATTAGAATAAACAAACAATCATTTCAATGTAATTACCTTGACATTGATACAGGACCATTCAATCGTTCAGTAATTTCTTGCATCCATCCTTTCCAGTAGTGCATATTTTCCTAACCACCCCCCATAGCCGCTGCATTAGATATCAAAGGCGGTATAGCAAGTTTGGGTCAGGTGAAATTGTTTTCCGCTAACAAAGGCGTTTTTTTTTTCTTTATTAATACTTAAGCCCCGGGGAGGAAGTTTTAGTGGCCAATATTTTTTTTTCAACGTCAATAGCCATTTGGATATCTAATGGTGCGTTCACTAATCGGTGGAATAAAACCCAGTGTGTGTGTCCAGTTCATCAACGTATTTATAAGTTAACTATCATGCCACTAAACACAATTGGTAATGTTTATTTTATTTGGCTTTTTGACAGCTATTGTGATATATATTTAGCAAGACTTCTTGAGAGTGACGGGATATTAATAATATTGACAGATGTCGAGTACTACTACCAGAAGAATTATCTGTTTCCTGTAGGAATGGGCTACTTTTCTTTTTCAATTAATGGTAAAGGAGAAATGAGCGGCACCCACGCAAAAGAAGCAAGTTTTGGTAAGCAAAGTTTTTCCTGCTATCCGTTACAATCCTCAGGAGTCCCAAACAAAGCCTTTTATATCACATACTTTTTAGACCTTGTTATATATACGACCCGTACCAAACTTTTTTCCCGCCGAAACTTAACGTATATATCGACAAGTAACCGGTTTTTTTTGAAACGGTCCACACCTCACTTTTTCTTAATCGCAAAGAACAGATCGTGGTCATTCCGTAGAACTTTTAGTGTCTAAGGTAACGTTTTAAAAAGGTTTTTTAAGTAACGATTGTATTACCTTTACAATGGAAAATAAATACGGTCTTTGGTGTATTTAAAAGAAGCAGAAATGTTTGTGTTTTTTTTTAGATATGGAGAATATCAAAGGCGGACTTAGTGCGGGTAAACATAGAATGTTTTTCCTCCTGCACAAATCTTGTATTTACATGTGAGCTTTTGGTCAAGACAGTTTGATCTTCTCTTGATAAACATATATTGCGGCAAGCAGCAATTATGCTCTCCTTCTTTTCACAACATGGTACGCAATCTTTTGTAGTCCAGCTATGCTATCTATCAACAATTATGCTCTTTCCTGTAAAAAGAAAATCATGCGTATGTGGCTAATCTAGCTTCGGTAGATGGCATATACTAACTATGTTCACCATATAATATATTCCATGTTTGGTAGATGCATATGCCCTATGGTACGGTAGATGACACATACTTTTTTGGTAGAAGGCGTATCTGCTAAGTAGATGCTATACTCTCTTTGGTTAATAGATATCCGGTAATGACATATGATATCTTTGGTTAGATTTCATATGCTATCTTCGTAATAGCATATGTTGTGTTTGGATATATAAATGATTTCTGCTCTATCTCATCAGATCCGATGCTACTTTGGTAAGAGATGCACTACGTACGTGGGCTGTTTTTTCCGACAAAAACGCTTATCCTTCACTCTAAAAATATTTCCGTATTTACGGAAATTTCTGGCAGCAGTATTTCCAGTCATGTTTAGGGTAAATTTAACAGAAATTTCTGTCAATTAACGGAATCTTTTGAACAGTCAATTTTAATTTTAAGAATTTGCTCTCATATTTACGGAAAAAAATGTGTATTTTAACAGAATTTTTCGTAAATTTAAAATACGGAACAAACAAAAAAAATCCGAAATATTGCCTTCCAGAAATTTTTTGAAATATTTCCGTAATTAACATTGTTTATGTTTTTTGTTTTTTTATTCTTATTGTTTTCTAAAACGATTTTTCCGTAAATTTGATACGGAAAAATCTGTTTTCTTCATTTACGGAAATTTTTTAACAGTTGTTTCGGTGTGTGTTTGATATTTCAGTAGTTAATGGTTCCATGTTATTTTTAGTAGACAGCACAATCTCTAAGCAGAATATGCTACTTTCAGTGTAGACAGCAAAATTTATATTCATATAAGCAAATATGAACTCATCAGAATTTGGCAACGGCAATGCTCTATGTGTGGTAGACGGTATATGTTCGGTAGACGGCATGGCATATGCTTTGTTCGTAAGATGGGCAATGTAATCGTCTGAATAAGGGCATATGTACTTTAGTATACTATATGCTGATCCTTCTATAGAAGCATATGTTTCCCTGAAAGAGGCATATGTTCTTTGATAGACAACTACTACGCTGTCTTCGGGAGATGCATGTTTTGTCTTCTGGGTAGACGGAATAAGGTTTTTCTTCGTTTAGAAGAAACTAGCAACTACCCGTCTTCAATCAATTGAAAAATTATCTTTCGGCGGTAGAAGCAGATATCCACACTAAATTGTTATCAATACTCTGCAATTAATGATATGCTTCTTTTCAGACACGCCATCATTTTGTTGCACTGTCTAGGTTTCAGTCACAAATTTGTCTATCTGTATAGGCAGCAAAAAACCCACGTATTCTTCAGCAAATGAACTTTTTCAATAGCCAAAGTAATACTTTCTTCAAAAGAGCAATTTGTATTCAGTAGACAGTACATGAATGTAAATTCGTTACTTTGGTAACTGTGGAATTTTACTTGGGAACATTCATCTCAGATTCATTGTGAAAACAATAATAATACTAAACTCACAGACTGAAAGCACTGCAAGTTTTCACTTTGACATTTGCCTAACATAGAATTGATTTTGATAACTTGTTATCTACTTTTTTTTTTTTTTTTTTTTTTTTTTTTTTTATTTTGTATACCTTTTGCTGAATAATTGACCTTTGATAGCTTTGCTGTACCATGGACTTTGATAGCTTTTGCTGTCCAATTGTTTGAAAACTTTGGCAGTGCATTGGATATTGCAAACTTTGCCTGTAAATAAATCGACTTTCGAAAATGTTTTGGTGTATAATTGGGCAATACCTTTGATAACGTTTGCTCTTCACTGATTCGAAAACTTGCTATACAACTGACCTTTCCTCTTTGTAAATTTAATGTCAATATGGAATAATTTCTTATACAGATCTCTGTACATTCGGATCTCTTCGGATTTTGGTCATTTTGCTGAATCAGTTGATCTGCATAACGTTTGATGCACAATTCAATTTTCAGAAAGCACTTTTTGAACACAGAATATTACTTTCTCTTTTTCTCCCCTCAGCCGTCATCAAAGTATCAACAGTTGCACGGTGTAGTTACGTTTGGCCAGCCGTTTGTTAGTGGATTATACGTAGCAGTCGATAGGCAAGGCCAAGTGGCAATACCAGGTAAGTGCGGAACAATAACATTATCACAATAGAAATGACATAAGAGCTCCCAATCTATCAAAATATGGTATCTCTTTGAGGCAATAATAATTTGTTTTAACCCATATTATTTTAGCCGACTGTACAGAGTACTAGTGGTGTTCCACAGGACTTCGATCCAGTAAGTAAATAAAAAATAACTATATAGAGATAATGCATAAATGTAAATGTGCTAAATTTGTTTTTGTTTTATTTTCTTTTTCTGCTGACCATACAACTATCAATACTTTGCCCCAAACTATGTTAACAAGAATATTGGATCTGGATCTATTAATAATAACTACTAGCAAAAGTTAGAGTGTTGGTTTCAAGCTGTTTGTCAGTGCTAGCAGGACGATTTCTTGGTACTGGGTACTCACCAGAAGAAAAAAAGATTATGAGGATGACAAAAAGCTCGAGACAAAGTGTTCCATTGTATGTATAGACGTGTTACTAATTACCATTCTCCACTTATGCTAAATTTGCTTTTGTAATTGACAATTTTGTCCAAATAATTGACTAGTACTTATATTTTTAAAGCTGCATACCACATATCAAATGTTGCATACTCAACTGAGCAACAAAATAATATTATTTATTCCAATGCAGAAACTCTTCACTGAAGAATGCTTATTCTACGAGGAATGTACCCCAGCCCATGGTTACATCAGCTACAGGTCTTTTCGCTATGGTAAACGCAAGTATTATCTGGGAATCAGCAGAAGGGGCAAGGTGCGACCAGCCAGCAAAATTTTGGCTGACCAGAATTGTGCTAAATTCCTGCATTTGAACGCTCGTGAGACAGACGGGCAGACTAAGACAAATGAACAGACGATTGAAGAGGAGCAAATAAAGAAAGCATTGGCAGCGCAAGTCCAAATGCAACAAGTCAGTAGAAAAGTTGGATTGACTAAGAGTCAGAAACAAGAAGCTAGAAAGGAGGCCCTGATGCAGCAGAAGTTGGAACAACCAGAAGTTACCGAAACAACGATCCCTTCGGAGAAGAAACGAAAGAAGAAAAAGAAAAAACCAGCGGAAGAGGATGCTGTAGATGAAAAAGATCAGGATACAAGTTTTAAGTTAGAAGGAAAGCAAAAACAGGAAGATGTTAATCAAGCGAAGAAGAAAGTGAACCAAACTGCTGGCAATGATAAGCCAGATAAGACCAACAGTAATGATCAAACGGCAAAGAAACAGAAGTTGTCTCAAACCAAAGAACAAGCAGGAAAGAATCAGAAACAAGCAGAAAACAAAGATAAACCTGTTAAGATGCAAAAGCAGACGGGGGATAAAGATCAGACGAAGAAGAAGGAGAAACAAACTGACAGTAAAGGAAGCAATGTCACGCAATCGGAGGACAGGGGTAAAGATCAGAAAACAACAACGGAAAGTCAAAAAGGCGAGAGTTATAAAAAGAAAGAGACACCTTCTGGAAATAATACAGTGAAGGGTTTTAAACAAGAGAGTGATAAAGTCATACAAGAAGTAGTTGACCCAAGTTCTGGGGAAAACGGTGACAAAGGTGAAGCAGCAAAGAAGTCCAAGGACAAAACGGCAAAGCAGCAAGAGCAAAAAGAAAGCAGCGCAGATAAAACACCAAAACAGCCGACGAAAACAACGGCAGCCGATGACCAGTTAAAGATGGCGAGCACAGAAGGCAAAGAGGACCAGCAGTCTGTAAAGCAAGAGGACACTAAAGATTCTCTTGAAAAGAAAGAAGAAAGGGCAGAAGACAGGAAAGACGAAAAGAAAGAAGACAAGAAAAGGGCGAAAAAAGAAGACAAGAAAAAAGACAAGAAAGGAGACAAGAAAGACATGAAGGAAGAAAAGAAAGAGAAGAACGGTCAAACAGTCCAAACTGTTGTCAAACCACTTGAAGTTACTGATCAAAGTAAGAAGAACGAGTCACATGGTGCAGAACAGAAGAAAAGCACCGAAGCAATGGGTACAACTCCAAAACAAGAAACCGCAGTTCTTGTGGAAGACCAACAGTCTACCAAAACACCCGACAAAGATCAGAAACAACCCGCTGAGGGTCAAACAGATGTGAAGAAAAAGACGGCAAAGAAAAGAAGTAATGATGATCAGCAGGAAATGCAAGGCAAATTAGATACAGAAATGAAAAACCAGGGTGAAAGGAAAGATGGTAAGAAAGATAAACAAGCAAAGAAATCGACCAAGTCAGGGGATGATGGTCAAACTGGAAAGAAGCAAAAGAAAACACAAGCTAAAACAGACGAAGAAGGAGCAAAGAAACCCAAACAAGAGACATCGGCTAAGAAACCAGAAAAAGTAGACAGCAAAGATCAAGGAACAAAGAATAATGAAGACACCGGAACGGGAGATGTTGCGGCGAAGCCTCCAAAGGAAGAAGAAAGTTATCAACCAGAAAGTAAGCTAACTGCTGCGGAATCATCAGACAAAGGTAAAGCGGCGACTACCGATCAAGAAACTAAGAAAAACAAAAAGAAGAAAAAGCAAAAGACAAACAACGCAGATGCCAAGACTGATCAAAATCTGAACAACTTCAACAGCAAAATAATGAAGCTACCGGGGCGAGCAAACCCGAACAGACTGTTGACATTACAACTACAGTGGTACAAGAACAGATCCCTGTGGAAGATTCACAGCTTATTCCACAGAACGGAATAGTTGCCCAAACATCCATGGTTAATTCAGAACCAAAACCAGAGGCTAATGAAGTTGGCTTTGTTAAGCAGGAAGCTGTAGCGGAACAATCTCAACCACAGCAGGCACAAGAACTGAACAATAATCAAGAGGACAATCAGCCAGATAGTAACAACGCAATAGGATTTGAAAATCAATTGCCATCTGAAGTTAGTTACACGGCTACCGGTGACGCGGAGGAAATACAACCACTGTTATGCGACTCTGTGGAGTTTGAGGAGTCTTCCCTACCGCCATCATTCGGAACAAGTTTAGGCAGTCAGGAACACATTTCGTCTCAATTGCAGGTAGAGTCAAGTGGTAAAAACATTCCAACATCTACTCCGACATGGTCAGATATTGTTCAACAACAACCTCCACAAATTGATCACCAGCAGGTAGGCAGTTCAAAAACAGTTCAGCAGATGGAACTGGCAGAACAAGCAGTTTCTCAAGTTGATTCACCAAACACCGCTCAGGATATTCCAGGTCAAATATCAATAGATCGAGGACAGATGAAAAGAGAGAGTGCATCATCGCCATCATGGTCAGATATTGTCCAACAGTCTCCGCAAGCTGTCAACGATGGAGCTGTGCCAGTAGCTGAACAGCAGGCTGGAAGTGAACAAGGAATCTACAGTTGTCAAGATATTATGACGCATTCGAACGTTCCTGAAGAACATCCCGCACAAGTGGATCTCTCCCTACCTACTGTCCAACAGGAATTACCACACGTTGATAAAGATGAAGTTCCATTTGATGGTTTTACACAACAAAGCCAAAAAGCTGACTCCCTTGATCCAAACCAGTCGACTGCTGCTAAAAACGATTCACTTTCTGATGAGCAGACATCTGCACAAACGAATGCCGAACAAGTTATTACAGATAAATCTCCAACATGGTCTGATATTGTTCAGCAATCGCCACAGCAAACAATAGAAACGGACACACGTACAAGCGTAAATCAAACGAATCAAGCATCGATGGAAAATCAAATCGGTAGTCCAGAGAACAGTAGGCCTACTAATCAGGACCAGGTTTCGCAACCAACAGTCCTCTCTGCAGGAAATGTTCCAAGCGATTCTATAATGAGTCAAACACCAACTTGGTCTGATATTGTGCAAAGTTCCCCACAGCAAATTGTACAAGGTGAAACAGAAGTAAATACTAGTCAGGACAAATCTTCACTACCAAAAGAACTCCCCACAGGACAGGTGACAGGAGCAGATGCTCAAGTACCTTTGTCGACCAGTCCCGAAGAACCTGGAGGTAAGAAAGACTCTAGTTCAACAGACATTGCCAAACAAGATACAGAAGCTGGTCAAGAACAAGTCGTGACAAGAAACAAAACAGTAGGCGAAGCAGTGTCCAGTGAGCAGCCTACCTTTGAAGCAAGTGGGGTTAGAATAGATAATAACCTGTCTATCACAGGTGACACGCCCACCTTTTCGGACATCATACAACAGCAATCCTTACATCCATTACAATCGCTGCCACCTTCAGTTCCGGAACCAAAATCGGAAGTCTCGGAGGATATTATGAGAGATCCTGCAGGTAATCGGGAGACAGTGCTTGCAGCTCCCATTCAATCAGAACCCGACGTCTGGGAGCAATATTTGGGGGGTCACGAAGATCGTCAGGACCTAGCCCCCGTGGTTTCTGGTCCAACAGAACCAGACGTCTGGGAACAGTACATGGAAAGTCCTGAGGGAAAGCAGGAAGTCTCTGCAGCTCCTGTTCAGTCAAAGGGGCATATGGGAATTGCAGACCCCGTGGTGTCTGCTGGAATGGAACCCGACGTTGAACAATATATGGAAAGTCCAAAAGATAAAGAAGATGCAGACCATGTGGTTCCTGCTTCAATGGAACCTGATGTCTGGGAACAATACATGGAAAGTCCAGAAGATAAGAAGGGTCAAGTCCCTGCCTTTCCTGCTTCAACAGGACCTGACGTCTGGGAACAATATATAGGAAGTCCAGAAGATACAAAGGATAAAGCCCCCACGATCCCTCATTCAATGGAACCTGATGTCTGGGAACAATACATGGAAAGTCCAGAAGATAAAAAGGAGAAAGTATCTGTGGTTTCTGCTCCAACTGAACCCGATGTCTCGGGACAACATACAGGAGGTCAAGAAAATAAGAAAGAGCAAGCCCCGGAACCTGACGTCTCGGAAGAATGCAAGGAACGTCCAGAAGATAAACAGGGTAAAGCACCTGCTTTTCCTCATCAAACAACACCCGATATTTGGGAAGACTTTTTAAGTGATCCAGAAGATACCCAGATCGATACTTCAATGGTTTCTACACAAATGCAAGATACTCAAGACCCAGAAACGAGTGAGAACAAAGACACCGAGGTTGACGTTCAGTTTTCAAAATTAGATAAAGGTCAGGAGAAGCAAAGTGCTCCGATTTCTGGTGACGAGCTTTATCATGAGCAGCAAAGGAGTGAGAATCGGTCGGCTGAAGTTAACCGTGAAAATGAGTTCCATCCACCACAAAATAATACCACAGTACCCGATACCATGGTAGGTCAGCCTTCGTGTCAAGAGAGTGAGGCGATGAAAGAACCAATACTACAAATGCAGCAACAGGATGAAACACACGCAGCACCGGTGTTGCTACCTTTTGAACAGCCACCACCAGGATTACCTCCGTTACAACAGCAACCGCCGGAATTAGCAACGACAGACCCTTATGCTCAAGAATTGGCGCACCAAAATCCTTCAGCAACAGCAGCAGCAACACCAACCTCAATACAGGCACCCACACCAACAGACAATTCCGCCGTTCCATACGATCATCCTTGGACAGCTAATTTTAATCAACAGCAATCAGTGAACATTCCCATGGAACCTGAACCTAATATCTGGCAGCAGTACATGGGTTCCGGAGGAGTTGCCACTGGTGTTGAGCAGAAGCAGCCTGCAGATGTATGGGATCAATATATGACACCAATGGGATTCATGGAAGGCCAGGAAGCTAGCGCTAGCACCATGCAGTTTGCCCATGCGTTTTTTGAAGATGACATCAACGATGAGCAACAGCAATATGATTCAACAGGTCAACAACCAAGTCAACAGAACACAGATGCCGTGACAGGACAACAGATTAATGCTGGACAACAAGCTCCTGAAAATGTAGACTTTGGCACATCAGTAGACGGACCTCAGTCTCAAGTGCAGCCACCGGTGGATCAGAATTTTAGTAGTCAGCAGCAAATCCCGCAAGCAGCATCCCAATCACAGATTATGCAAGAACCACATTTGGATCATGCAGGGTTTTCAGATAACAGTTTTGGGCAGTCCGTGCCATCACCTCAGCAGCAAATTATTGCCCAAAACACGGAATCACAAAGCGGAAACAGGCAAACAGCACCCATGGGAAGTACTCCAACATATATGGCTACAGACGGCAATGTCCAACTTCCTGAACAGTCCCAGGTGGTACAACAGGTGGCAGTTGAATCTCCAGCAACAAATACGAACAGTCAGGAATTTGCGGAAGGTGCACAAGTTGAGGAAGCTCTCGAAGCTTCCATGTTGGATGACTTACACATTGACTGACAACCCGAGCCACGTTGGAATTTCAAGTGCAGAATTTGTTGAAGACTTAGTCGCTATGAATCTCAGCCTATGACACCGTCCACTTAGCCAACATGAACATCACACAAAGTAATACATCTACTATAGTTTCCTATAATGAAAAATGTTTGGATTCGTGGTGGAAGATCATTGGAGCTGTATTTTAGTTCAAAGGTCACGCTGTTTCTTTAGAATTGGAAATCTTGGTCGTTTAATTAAATACCTGATGGATATCTTCACAGACAAGTCAGAGATTCTGGTTGGATTTGGTTTCAACAGGATTAATTCTACTAATAGCAAACGGTCAAATTCACATTATGCAATTGTAACAAGGATGGAAATTGGAATTTGTGATGAAATGGAAATACATAACACCGAGATAAAGAAGAAATGAAGAAAGAAAAGCACTTCAACATGAATTTGGTTACCTGAAATTTCAACCTGGCATAGAAACAATGAATTTGAAGTGAAGTGTACCGTTTCCCCCCTTATAGAATATGTTTGAAGTTCCCCTGTTAATGCTTTCGGGGAATGATTTGCACACATCGATATTTCGGCAGTCTTGTTGAATGCGTTAAGAGGTTGTGTAATATCACGGAAGAATTAATTTTATAATTTTAGCATTATTTAAGGTCATCCCGTCACGGGACTTTAAGAATGCACACTCGTCACCATACCAGTCCTCGAATGAAACGTATGTACAGTTTTGCCCGCCTTTGTTTATTAATTTTCAAGAGATAAAGAATATAATTTTTGTGAGGTGTGAACAACAAAATTAACTGATCACTGATAGTCCAAAATAAGAATAAAAAAGCAAACTCGGAAGACATAACTAATCGTTCTTAAAAACTTTCTTTGAGATTCCGAGAATTGTTTCAGGAAATGTGTCGGGAAAAAATGGGCGAGTCGCGAAGAGTTTATAATGTATTTATGTACAACAATACCCTGACAATGACGTATGTAGTTCGCATATCCGCGAGCATTTGTTGTGTGATAAGCCGTTCACGCAGACAAACCCACTGCCTCACGCTAAACCCTAACCTTAACCTTCACCTAACCCGTCCCCCAACCCTCGCCCTAAGCAACTGGGACACAGCAATTTTCGAAATTGGTTAATAATATTCTTTTAAAAGTCTTTAAAGTTGGAATTAAAGTTCTATTGTACAAAGCCGGAGTGCAGACGACTGGGTCAAAGCTGGCGAACAGAAGACAAGTAAAGTAGACTATGGGACATGTCCTTCTATGCTGTTGTTTTGTTGTCCCCATCGAGGGGCTAAGGGGAAACCAAGTGTAAATTCATAATAAATTATTAAAATCATATAACCGTCTGTTCCCGCAAATAAAACTGGCACATTTTCTTTAAAATGAATAAAATGTCACTTCAATTTATTTCCCCCAGTATCAGTGACCAATAGATACACTAGACTTCAGCAAACAATGGAGCTAAAGATATTCAATTACCGGCCAAGTATGTGGTATAGAAAAATACTTCAGATTCCTTTTCATCTGGGAGTGAAGGACCATTGTTATATTGTCTCGCTGTTGAAGAGATTCAGGTGTTACCGAATTTAGAAGAAGTATTTTTAATGACGTAAACACAAAATACTTTCCTCATTCACAAATAAATAAATCTCGAGCTTCTATAGTGCGTGTTCAATTAACTTTGACCATATTTTGCATCATTTATTCGAAAAGGAAGAAAGACAAACAAACATCATGACAGAATGTTGCTGAGCAAGCTTTGACCTAACAACTTTGTGCAGAATTAAATCCGTAACTTATTGCTTAACTACATTTCTATTCAATTTAACGCGTTTTCAGATAAAAACTTAGGGTCAACGACCTATATTATAATGTAAACTGGTTAGTTATTGTGAAAGAGGACGGGTTATTTGTAAGCAACACGAATCGTGGAGGTGATAACACCTGGCTATAACAATAGCTCCGCATACCGGGCCCATTGTAATGTCTTTATGTTAATGGTTTGCTGAAGTATATACATATCCACTGGTCACTGATATTGGGAAAGAGAAGTTGAGGTGATATTTTATTCATTTTGAAGAAAATGTGCCAGTTTTATGCGCGGGAACAGACAGTTATATGATTTTAATCATTTATTATGAAATTACATTGGTTTCACTTAGCCCCCCGATGGGGACAACCGGAATTGTTATTATGGTGGTTGTTTGGTCTACGCCCACCGAGCTAAAGCACTTTGTAAGTGGTAAATAATTTTATTTTTTAACCCGAAAAAGTTCGAAAATAACTTAAAGTGACTTAATATTACAGTTTGAAAGCTAATGTCAGGCTTTTGCTTTGGTTTATTGTGTGCTGTACAATATTTATTATAAGTTTTTAAAGTTTGCTGTTCCCCTTTGCTTTACGGTTAACACAATAAATTTGGAAATTTGAAATTTATTTTTTTATATTCGTGTTATCAACCTTACCACCTCGTTTAGCATGGATTTATAAACATGGCTAAGCCAATCTGTACACAATTGTATTGTTTTTATATTAAGGGATAGTTTCTTCAATTTGATGTGATCCAATACAGAAAAATTACTTAATAGTACTTGGGACCAAATAGGAGAAATATTGCATCATCTGTTAACCATAGCACAGGTATTATCACTTTGCTCTGTGATTGGTCGAATCCATAATAGGTGTGGCTAACAGAAAAACCTACCACACCCTAAATTACACCCAACCAATCATGGTTGGCCTGTTGCTTTGATTGACAGGTTGTGTAGGGGAAAAGTTGGTCCCTAAAATAAAGCATTTACCGTTATAAATAGAAAAACCAACATTGTTGAAAGTTGCAATTTAGAGATTTTTTTATTTGAAATGTTTTCTAACTTAAATTGTATTAAATGCATTTCCCCTTAAATATCTACATTGATGTGTCAGCCGTATAATAGACTCTATTACCCTTTTGAGGAGTTTTACTGTTGGTTATGTAACATATCATTTTCTCAAGGCTTTTGTGGAAGTTTATTTTTACCAATGTAACCTAACATTTTATCAAGACTTTTGTGAAGGTTTGCTATTGCCAATGTAACATATCATTTATCAAGACGTTTGTGAAGGTTTGCTATTGCCAATGTAACATATCATTTATCAAGACGTTTGTGGAGGTTTGATATTGATAATGTAACAAATCATTTTATCAAGACGTTTGTGAAGGTTTGCTATTGCAGTATTGCTAATGTAACATATCATATCATTATGGCTTTCATGGAAGTTTGCTGTTAGCCTGTTACTAATGTTATGTTATAAAGTTTGATATGATATGATATGATGATATGATATGATGATATGATATGATATGATATGATATGATATGATATGATATGATATGATATGATATGATATATATGATATGTATCCTAAGGATTGATCAGGACATTGTATTGCCAATGTAACATATCATTTCAACAATGTTTTAATGAAGGATTATTGTTGCCAATGTAACCTGACATTTCACCAAGGCTTTTGCAGTGGTTTACTTTTACCAGTGTAGCCAAACATTTCATCAAGATGTTTTGTGGAGCTTTGTTAAGGCAAATGTAAATAGGCATTCCGCCAAAGCGTCATTCGAGGTTTACTCGTTGATCAATACACACATCTTCATCAATGTTTTTGTGCCAATATAGGCATTTGTGAAGATTTAACTGTTACCAAGTAACCAATGATTTCATGAAGCGTTGTGGACAGTTTATTTTTACCAAGTAACCTTACTTTTATAAGGGTTTTGGTGAAGGTTTACCTGATGATTGCCTATGTAACATATCATTTATCAAGGAGGTTTGTGAGGTTGATATTGCAATGTAGTATTTCATTTCATTAATGTTCTTGTGATGTAGCCTATACTGCTACCATTGTTGCTTATCAGTTCATAAGCGGTTGTGGGAGGTGTGCACTTTACAGTGTAACTTTCTGTCATAAAGTAGAGCAGGAGCAGCATATCATAGGATCATTAGTTAAGGAGTTGTTCATGCCCGCTTACAGGTGGGTTGATAACTTTGGTTAGTTAGTATGACCCTTATATCAATGCAGCTCGTGTCTCACTTGTGTATGTTACTTTTTAGAAGTCAATTTAAGGTTACACAGGGGTCAGACTTTTAAACTACTCCAAACCGTTGAAATAATTGCCACTTGTCCGCCTAGTCTTAAGGATTCCAAAAAATGTATAGTTTGTACACTTTCGACCATGGGTTTGGAGTTATAAGAGTAAAAGGACTAAAATGGTAAAATAAAGTTCAATCTTCAATTTGTACAGAGGTTCAAAATTGTAAGTCACTGGATTTCATTTTAAATACTTGCAATTATTGCCTGAGGAAAGAGGACTCTAAAAAGTAAGTTTTGGTAATGTTAAATTTTTACTTACCAAGATAAAGGTCAAGAAGGTCAATGCCAAGTGGATATAGTTGCAGCTGTGGCATCTTTTTTTTTACATAACATGATAACCGTTGCATTGCAGGTCTACAAACTATTCCTGATTTCGACACATTAAGCTACACAGAAGATTCCTACTCACGGTGAACCCAGATCTTAGGCTCACTCCATGTGGACTCTATCTCTACGTCGACGGGTAACCCCGTGAGCATTTTGATGCAGTGCTATAACTAGTATTGCGAAGTACACAAGCCCTGGGTGGATAGCAGCTATGTTTACTTAAAGTTACCCATCCATCATGTACTCTGCAGTGCCTGGCTAGGTGACTTTGACAGGCCCCTCTAAGCCACCAGAAGTGGAGTACCTCTGCAGCTACTCCTCGGGAGTACCTTCAAAGGTTACTCCCCTACCGGCTGCTAGTAGGCAGCACTTTGGACCATAGAGGGCGCCAAACATTAGATTGTTGTTTCGAACTTCTGATCATTTCAAAGCTTAGCAAAGTCCAATTGATGAGCCATCACCAAAAAACCCCATATATGACATTTATGAGCTAAAAACATATTAACATATGTGACCAAAATGTTAAATAATGCATAAAATACTAAATAATCCACACACAGAGCTCCAAAGCTCATTTGCTGGGAGTACCAGCGCAGGTACTCCCGCATGGGGTGACTAGTGGTTAAGCTACTGCGTGTGTACCTAGGTGGATGATACCCACACTTTTGGGACGGCGGACGTGGTACCCATGCGGGTGGGTAATCCATGGCTACTTAACAGCTACATCAAAGGTACTCCCATGAAGAAATTGGTTGGTAGGTGAACTTTTTTTAATTTTTTTACCAAAAATTGGAGAGCAACTTCTGATTTTGACCCCGTACAAATGGAAATGACTTTTTTACATTTTTAGCCATTTTTTACTCCTAAAAAACTCCACATCAATGGTAATAGATGGTAACAAACTATCCAATTTGGATCCTATGGACTAGATTGGGGTGTGTACGGAATCAAGTGTCAAAACAAGGTTTGGAGTAGTTTAAAAGTTTGACCCCCTTTGTAACCTTAAATTGGACCCCATCGATAAAGTGACACCACAAGAGTAGTAGTAGTTTAGTAAAACTTATTTATCAGGGTCCTCAAATCAGTTATACATACCACTGGCTCCCATGAGACCCTGATTACCTGATATATTACAATGAAAAATAATAAAAATTTATTACATGTAGTAAAAACAATGAATTTAGTGAAATGTGGTCAAAACAGATTAATTACAGCCAGCATAAAATAAGATTTACAATCGGTTGCTTAAAATACATAACATATACAAGGAAAAAAGATACAGCAATTATCTTGGAACATGCAATAAATAAAACAGCAAAGCATAAACAAGATTCAAAAAACACAATATTAGATTAAAAGTGTTAACATTCATATTGAAAAATTCTGCGGACAGTGGTGAACGATGATCCACATTGAAGCACCTCTGTTGGAATGTCCGTTTGCAGGTATGATATCCAAGTAGGTTGATGAGGGTATTCAGATTGGATACGAGTATTTTGGGTGTGAATATTAGAAGTAAAAGTAAATGGTGATGATAAGTAAGAATGAGCATCATTTTGAAGACATTTAAAGAAAAGGAGAAGAATAGGTTTGCTCCATATGTCACTGAATTTATCCCAGGCCAAGGTTGCCTCATATAACAAATAGGTGTACGAATGTCAGCAGAAAAGAAGAAAGTAGCACACGGGCAAGTTGGTTTTGAAGAATTTGAAGAGAATTGCTAAGTTCAAAAATGCAGTTGACCAAACTGGACTGAAGTAATCAAAGTGTGGAAAAATCAAGGGCATTGGCAGCAGATTAAGAGTAGCTGAGGGGAAGATAAAAACTTAACCCTGCGAATAACACCAATGCGTTTAGAATAATGGAGGAGATATAATCAATACGATACACCAAGGTAAGTTGGATCGAAAATGACACCCAAGTACTTAAACTTTTCGACTCTATCAATAGTGGCATTACAATAAGTAAGAGAAAAGTTTTGAAAATGGCTCAAGCCATGTTTTGTTCAAAAAATCATGTACTGGTTTTCTTAATATTTAACTAGGTAAGCTTGTTGGCTTCAAACCAATGCGCAATTCAATCAATTTGTAGAGAATTTGAGTCGGATGAGCTAAACAGTAGAGTTGTATCATCAGGGTACATGACACATTTGCCAATTAATAAAATCAGGAAGAGAGTTGACATAAAATAATTAAATAACAAAGGGACCCAAGATTGATCCTTGTGGATGCCCAATATTGATATTTATAAAATCAGAATGAGTGGAAATATCTATTTACAAGCTTGGGTTTACCACCTAGATAAGATTTGAACCAATCAAGAGTAGTACAGTGCACCAAGTTTTGGTTTTGAAGGAGAAGGTTGTGGTTTAGGAGACCTACTAACTACCTTGCATGATATGAGGGTCCATTACTAACTACAAAGTTTGCAAAGCTTAGAATGTAGTGGTGCATGAAAACAATATGATCTTTGACCCAGATCTGTGCTCCCGCTCTCAGGCTGTTCAGGATTTACTATTATCAACATAACCGATCACTTCATCAAGGCCTTCCCATTATCAAAAAAACATCAATGCATCATTAAGTTTCTCCATAGGATTGGTGATGATTGTTGAAATTTTCAGCCTATGCAATTCAGGTTTGTGTTGATGTAATGCAAAATGCAGTTTAAATATATTTGTCTAATACTCACTGTAAAGGCACCCAACAATTAGGCAATTATGTGCTAATTCTTTAAAAAGCCAATTTTCAAAATTATTGGGAATTTTTTTTTTGAAACACGATTTTTTATGTTGGGCAAGAGTTCTTTAGAAACAAAAAAATATTTTGTGGCCAGTATGGTAGTTTTAATCTGCACTCAGTGTGTTGGATATCAGGGATTTAAAAACAAGGAAATAAGTTGATCTATAAAAAAATAAGCAAAAAAATAAACAACAGAGCAATATTCTGCCTCACAGGGATTAAAATGTTTTTAAAGGAGTGGTTTGTTGCCTTGTGTACAGTGTGTCTTGTTTAAACATTATTTTAGGCCTTGTATTCAAAAAAGATGTTTAACATTTGTTTAAAACTAAACAATCATTTATCTATGAAGTAGTGAAGTGGATAAGAAACAATTAATTAAAATTATGAAAATTTAAAAAAAAATATGACAAATTTGATGCTTTTACTGTAGTGCAAAATATTATCACCTACCTACCTCACTACTTCAGAGATAAAACGTTTAACTAAAGAGTTGTTGAACACCTTTTTGGAATATAGGCTGTGGTATCTGTATATGTTCATGTATCTGTATCTAAACATTTTGTCTACCACAATATAAAGTGGTTAATAACTAACCAAGGAATTGTTAATACATAGAAATGTACAATTGTAAGAGAATAGCCAAATTATTATAATGGAAATCATTGAAAAGAATTGTCATACAGCATCAAAAATAAATGTTAACACTCGGAGCAGAAGCTAGTCTAAAATAAAAGTGCATATGGGTTTTTGTTTGGTATGCCTTTAATAGAGTAGAAGCTTCAATAAATATTACAGAGAAAAATTGAATTGGCCTGATTTCTGTCTATAAGCATTTGAAATGCATGAAGTAACATTCAAGTGACACACAAATGTTTTCTTGTGTCTTACATTCTTAACTACTTTCTTTCCTTTTGCACTCATGAAGAAAATTGTTTATTCTACATATCGGATTGGAATGAAATGGAAAATAAGAGCTTGTTAATCTGGCTTTAAAGGCATACCAAACCAAAATCCATGCATTATTTTTTACAAGCTCTTACCACGAACACACTTTTACCGGACACTCAACAATATTTATAAAGGAGTCTAGGTTTGCCGCCGGGCACCGCTACTCCATTGCCATACACACGCAAAAGAATCCTCAAACCACCAACAAAACGAGGCACGTCGTGCTAATTACGACGTCACACCACCCTGCACCATGCATAATGCATGTCGTGTGATTTACTCCAACCAATTACTGCACGGGGTCGTGCGTGTACAATCAGTGGAAATCTGACGCGCCGTGACACGAGGTTGCGATAGTCCATGTGAATTGAATGTAAAACACGAACGATCGAAACTAGCAAAACGGTATAATGGAACGATGTAATGGATGGGAAATGTTTTGAAGTGTGGTTTTGCTTTGTGCATATCAGCAATGTCAGTAGCATTAAAGACGATGTCAGAACTAAACCACTGACATTTTCGCTAATATGGACTTTGATCTATTGCAACACAAATTGTACTAAGTGTCTATGAAATTATTATGAGCAAAATGGGAATGAAATGTAATTGGATAATTTGACTCAGGTGCAAGCTTTCTGTGCTTTGGTATAGCGCTATACAGGTGACCCAACCAAGGTTAATTATATTAAGCAGTGGCGCGCTTTTCGATATGGTGTAATGATGTTGTAAAGAAGTTCGTTTGTGCTTACCCCGGTTGTAAACATTTTTTTGACACAATGTCTCAAGATTCACGCTGGACACTTAAATCATACACTGGGGTATAACCCACTTTCAAAACTGTTCATGTTTTCAAAACTCTTTTATTAAATATTTGCAAATCTTTACAATCTTAAAGAGGAAAATCTTACAAGCTTACTTGTTCTGGTACTGTACAAAAAATGTGAAGAGCACATTATCAATTCATATCTTATTCAAAGTAGTGTATCCAATATAACCACCACTCAATATAGTCTCCCTAAAATGAACCCATTTTAATAGGCACGCCTAATTTTACACTGGACACTTTTTGTACTAAGAACATAATTAGGTACACTGCTGTATGGTAGTGTAAAATTAAGCAACATTTGGCATATTTGTATTGGACATTTGTCATGTTATCATTTTGGTGTGTAAACATTTTGATATATTTCAGTTCATTACAGATTTGATATTTTGTTTGAAGTTGTTGATTGAGAACGGAGGGTACAAATACATGTATTAATTCAAATAATTTAAATGAGCAGTCGTTCTACAATAACAAAATATACGGGGCATTAGAGTCAGTGTGCCAAGAATTGTCTGCTAATAATCCCATTGTTTATTAAAAACTTAAATTATACAATTTGTAGTTAAATTTCCTTCAATTATTGAAATTAAAAACAAACAATGCAGAAATTAATGGTGGTTGTTTTTCTAATTGCATTCTGATGCAAGCAACCCTGGTCAATTTTGTCTACTTACACAACTATGTATTGGTTGCAATATCATTTACAATCAAGTGTGGCCTTGGAAAAATGATTCAAAACAGTTCAACACCTGGGACAAATATATTACAGGGATTGGAAACCCTGCTATACCACACTGTATTGGATATTTTGTTATCTAGAATGCACAATGCATATTTTAAGTGAAATATATAAATATCACAGTGCATGCCATTTGTTAATTTGATATTAACACAACTTTTCTCATCCGAATGTTATTTTGATACCATACCAAATAATGGCTTACAGAATATGCCGAAATGCATGCTGGGAAATTTCCCAGAATTAAACTAAATTGAAAAGTTTAAAAGCTATTTTTTTTGTAATTGGAAATCTGTCAATTTTGTACCAAAACTGTCAAATGTTCAAGTGGTGTTACACTGACAAATGGTATACATCATTACAATATAAACCACAGAATATCTTAAAATATGAATCTTGTTGGTAGTATGATGCATTCTGGTTTACAGCTGGTACACAGATTGTATAAAGTTACAAACCAGTTCAGAATCTGTTTAGTACATTTGTCCCAGTCCCCACTCATGTTTGTTTTTTCCACATATTTTGTAGAAGCAACAATCCATCACTAGTATATTGCATATGCTGTTATTTTCATGTTCAGAATTGTTCACAGTTTTCAAGTTTTGGGAAATGGCACAAGTTGTTTAATTTGCAGAATCTGATCAAGTATAAAGAACTGTTTCCAAACCATTCCTGATAAATAATAGCGTACACAATATGTCTGGATCAGCGGTTGTAGACTTCGGCTAGTGTTCTTGGCATGTTTAACCAACACGATACATATGAAAAATAAACCATGCAAAATTACCACTGCTGAACTGCTTTGGATCACCCTCTTATTACAATACAAACCGATACGGAGAATGACAGAATTAAAGAGCATCGTATTTCAATACAGCCAGCGTGAGTCTTCAAAATGTCACCTGAATGAAACCCTAGTGATTGATGGGAACCAGACCTACTGTTATACCTATCAATAAAACATGATTCATCCGTTGGCAGGATTGAAGCCGTTCACAAGCTATTTAGCACACATGGCTGCGAAATGTGGTTGATAATGCTTTTTAGAAAAATTTTGTTTTTTATTACACCCTATATAAAATTAAGGCCACTTAAAATGTAGCCAAGTATGTATCCTAAAATATAAAAAGCTTTGATGATACAAAACTTTCCTTTTTAGTCCATATTCTCATATATTACTTCTGCAATGGAAGATTAATCACATTTAGGCAAATACGAAGACATTAACCGTACAATTAGATGGATATTTTTCACTAGGAAATCTTAAAGGCAGATGACCCGATTCCATTATATAAATTTTGGCCCGCTAGAGTGAATGACCTTGAGCCCCACACCCCATCAAATTTTATACGGCCAAATAGAATACGTGTAAGACTAAACAGTGGTCAACCAAAACGGAAACATGTTTTTGCTTCCAATTGTTTTTTTTTTAACAGTCCAACAAAACACATTTTAGACACTAAGATTCACAGGAAAAATGGAAGCAAAAAAGAGCTTTTTCCAATACAGAATTTTGTTCACTTCCGGAAAAATAGGGGCGTTTGGGGACGAGGCTATTCATGAACAGGCCATGGACCTTAATATCCTCAAACCAACGCACTCTCTTAGCAAGGATACACTTTTGATGACCTCCTATAGACATCTGCACCAGACACCGACCCCTGAATAAAATAGTTATCTTGGAAATACTATTGGAATCCAGAGATATCACCGGGTTAATTTCTTAGTACACTAGAACTGGTATTCGGAGGAGTCTAACTTAAACCAAGGTTTAGACCAGGGTTAGCTAAATGAAGGGACCTCTTTCTTTCACGTACCGTACTATGCAAGTATGATGTAAATAGGCGAGAAAATTCCTTAA
The DNA here is from genome assembly GCA_023653785.1 of Ophioderma brevispina. NCBI lineage: Eukaryota > Metazoa > Echinodermata > Ophiuroidea > Amphilepidida > Ophiodermatidae > Ophioderma > Ophioderma brevispina. Next base: position 23,869 of record JAMKCH010074442.1, on the reverse strand, counting down.
GGATGGACTGGAACAGCCACATCCATGAGCACTTTCTAACCTATGGTACTACACCGCTTTCAGATTAGGTTGGAAAGAAAATAAGAAGATTTAGTCGTGAAGACTAACCCTAGTTTAAAACCAAAAAGTTAATGTTGGACTCCTTAGAGAATACCAGTCAAGGTGTATAGAGGTCAATTATTAAACAGCTGTGAACAATGTAAGCCATTACACTTGGCGATGCCAAGGTTCAAGCGATAATTGAACCAGGTAGTACGCGATGCAGTATTGATGATGTATTTTTAGGTTGAAGAGCTATCGTGTCATACCGTGTTTTACTATGTTCGCGCGTGCCTGCCAACGTTGCGTCTCATTGCGTGTGATCGTTGCGTTCAACGTGTTGTTCGATGTGGCACTGCGGGGTGGCGTCCTTCTTGTTGTATTTAAGCCGTAAGTATGCCGAAATGTGAGTTAAAGATGACCTTAATGATAAGCTGTTTAAGCATGAGAATAAAGGTTGATTTTGGGAACGTGTACTCTTACGATGAATTTGAAAACCGGCGACACATGATTTTTGCGTGGAAGAACTTGACCTCCGGCCTCGTTCTGCCACTGAAAATAATGAATTGCCTTGGTTCAATTTGTCGGTAAAGAGAGTACCGGTTTCCAAAATATAACACTTTATTTCTTAATTTGAACTTGAATGCCCAGGTAGTAGCCTAAGGCAGTCAGCCATGTCAGTTTATAATCTTCATTCGTTACATTTTACATTTAATTGCCCAACAGGAATTAAGATCCATGACTTTGAACCATTTTAGATAACTATTAGAAAAGTTGGGTGGTTCAAAGAAATGATGATGAGGTTAACCCTCGGGCACTACCCGTCTAACTAATCAGCCATTCTAAAAAAAAAAAGGGACTAGTTTGATTGGTCACTTGGACGGTAATATCAGATCTGAGCAAATCAGAGATATGTAGAAATGGTGGCTATTGGTTAAAGACATATCAGTGATTTGAAAAATATTTGAAATTTGCAGGAATAGCTCGCAAGTGAAGGATAAGTCTGTAGAATTCCATAAGTAACCTTTCCAGCTGTAGAATTGACAGAAAAGGAAGAAAACGGCAGTGTTCCAAGAACGATTTCTCCATTCAATTACGTGTGTAGTAAAGGGTTGTCCGAAAAGGACCAGTAAGGACTAAATCTCCGATCTGTTCCTTATTAGGGTGGTGCTTCTGGTCTTATTTGCAGGGTATGTAGGATACCTGTACTTGTTACATACATGCAAAAATCTGATTTTTGATGATTTTTCGATTTGCTGATTTAGCAAATCACTGATAGTGTCTTTAACACAGAGATATAGAAGCAATAATTTGATTGGCTACTCAGAGGGGCATCTCATATTATGATCTGTAATGAGCCAATCAGATAGATTGTATCATAGGTGGCAGTGCCCAGGGGGTTAATCCAACTCTGTAAAAAAGAAGCGTGTTTATGCTTCTGGAATCAATCCAGATCATGACAATCAATTCCAATTCTACTGAAACATTACAATTACGGTACCATATCTTGAAATTTAAGACATTGGGTCAATATTTTGCATAAAAAAATGTAATTTCCCTTGCATCTACCCACGCTATGTTGCTAGATAATTGTCCTTTTCTTAATTCTTACAGATTCAAAGACAGCAATTGATAGCAATTATGACACCAATAATTACACACCATGATGTCATTCCTGATGACTTCAACATTTTGGCATTTATCAATTAACCCCACAGCAAGCATGTCTGTAGCAATAGTAAATTAAAAGACTGCGGAAGAGGAAAACTATTTCAATGCACTCTCCAAGTGACCCACTCGCTAGACTTGTACGCATTCTACACAGACACCTAACACCTTTGTGCATACCATGAATTGCTCCAGCCCGATTGCGGGTATCCAGTGGCAGCATCACATTACACAAGCGTACAATTGGAAAACTGATGACATACATACAAGCACATGATCTGTGTGACATTCTACCTTAGTTGTTGGTTTACCTTTCATTCAAATGCTAAGATAAATTGGTGGAAAGTATGTGACTGGACTCAATCTGATTCCATCAAAGGTAGGAATGATGATACTGAGATACAACAAAATTGGAAGCAAAAAGCTATGAAATACAGAAAGTTGACAGGAAAAAAAATTACAAATTTGCAATAAGTATGATAGGAATGTGAGGACTCAAACAATCGTGCACTCAATTACAGGGCAGGTTGATTATGACACTGAGGGAATATAGATCATGTCACTGGGAGCGGATACAAGAAAAATAATATCAAATATTTTGCTAGGTACCACTTTGGATTGCCAAAATACCGCATATTTTCTGATAAACGCCCCCTATAATAAACACCCCACCACGTTTTACATGAAAATAAAACACTCTCATATAAATGCATCAGGATGCACATTTGGGGGGTATTTGTAAATGCTCGGATATGTGTAACTTTTCCAGCAAATTTACAAAAATATCATTTGGTCAACAGTTCCTGAAAAATGCAAATAAGCAATAAATTCAGATATGGGCACAAATCTCACTGAAATTCTACCCCTAGATGATTTTCGATCCCGCGTGGTGAGATCACACATGCACCTCACTGTGTCCACGTCCCACTGAAATTCCTTGATGTGGACACAGTGATCGATTACAACCTAGGTTTAATATGCTGACCACTCGTGTACATACAGACATGTACATACACACATGCATACATACAGATATACACATGGAGTTCATTTTATAGTCCCTTTTTTATCTTGCTTGATGGGAACAACTAATTTGCTTACTGAAGTTAGTGTGAGTTTGGGCAAAAAAATATTCCATAAATAATTAGTGACAAATACAAATTGAATCTAAACATTTAATGTCAAAATTACACAAAATTAGTCAATGCTCAGTTGATTACAAAATTAGTAAAATTTAACTGTAAATATTTTCCCATTCACTATGATGCATTTTGAATTTTGCTGGTTTCCCTTTGAGCTTGGATTCATGTAACAGGGAGAGAAACTCTTGGGGACTAACTATGACTTTCTCCCTGTCAAGGGCATATCCAGATAGGGCCATTTCCATCTTGATGCAACTCTAAACAAATTTTGAGTGACCTTTTTTAGTGTGTTTCACAGTTTGTTGGTGACTGTTTCAAGTGCTGTTTTTTTCTCTTGTCACTGGAGTATGTTGTATGTCAAGTGCAAGAGAAATGACAGTAGTGTGTACTATGTAATACACAATACATTTTGTAAAATGTTGAAATTTGATCGTTTGGCATGTCATCGATATGCCACTGCTGTCTAACAGGAGTCCCAAAGCTGGGCCAAGAAACCAGCTAAATTCACAATGCATTATGGCGATTCTGAGAATTCTCATCTGGTTGTGTTGTCTTACCGGACTTTTACCCAATTTTTTTTCAAAATACAATGGTGAAGATGTTTGAAGTAGTATATGATAGCAGGAAATGCTTGAAATATAGACTGTCTTTAACAAGCTTCCTTGTATTCTTGAATCACCTCTTTCAAATGCATTCGACAGGACTAGTTCATGATTTACTTTAAGACATTATTTTTAGCTGAACCACTTTAAGGCTGGTATTCTGAAAGGGAGTCTAACTTTAGACTGGGGTTTAAACCAGGGTTAGCCCTACAAGAGTGGACTTTTTTCCTTCAAACATACTCTAAAAATATGCTGTAACAGGTGAAGAAATTCCTCATGGATGGGCTGTTCTGGCCCAACCATGAGAAATTGTCTCACTTGTTACATTTAACTTTCACAGTATTTTGAATGGAAAAAAGGTTCACTCATGTAGGACTAACCCTGGTTTAAACCACAGTCTAAAGTTAGGCTCTCTTTCAGAATGCCAGCCTTTGAGACTTGTAACCAATTATGCATCCTTGTTCTGCAGCTACAATGTAGTGCCCGATTCACATGGTCAGTGGGTGTGCCTGTTACAAAGTTTACGATAACTACTTATTTGGTATAATGGCACACTAGCCAATTGAATGGAGTGACACTGAACGTCCATATCTGAATTGATCACGTTTTTGATCAATTGAAATGACATCCATGTGGAGTCAAATCTTTTTTACCTAACCTTTGTGAGAAAATGATCAAAACTGCTCCTAGTCTTGTGAACCCTTAATTTGTAAAAAAAAAAAAAAAAAAAAAAAAAACACCAAGTTACATCATTGTTGCCCTTACGGAACTCCAGATAAATGGTATACAACATGGGTTAACATTTTTATCACGGACGAACGAACGAACGGACGCTGCTCATTTTATAGTCCCCGTTCCGAACTTGTTCGGCGGGGACAAAAATATGCTGTAACAGGTGAAGAAATTCCTCATGGATGGGCTGTTCTGGCCCACCCATGAGAAATTTTCTCACTTGTTACATTTAACTTTCACAGTATTTTGAATGGAAAAAAGGTTCACTCATGTAGGACTAACCCTGGTTTAAACCACAGTCTAAAGTTAGGCTCTCTTTCAGAATGCCAGCCTTTGAGACTTGTAACCAATTATGCATCCTTGTTCTGCAGCTACAATGTAGTGCCCGATTCACATGGTCAGTGGGTGTGCCTGTTACAAAGTTTACGATAACTACTTATTTGGTATAATGGCACACTAGCCAATTGAATGGAGTGACACTGAACGTCCATATCTGAATTGATCACGTTTTTGATCAATTGAAATGACATCCATGTGGAGTCAAATCTTTTTTACCTAACCTTTGTGAGAAAATGATCAAAACTGCTCCTAGTCTTGTGAACCCTTAATTTGTAAAAAAAAACTCAACCAAAAAAGCTTGAGCTCTCGTGATTTGGATAAATTTGTATAAATCACTAGATACACAAAACAAAACTTCCATGAAATTATGAAGAGCTTGACAAATTCTTGTGGCAGTTGAGTATGCCAGCAGTCATAGTTAAAAACAGTTATGAGAAAATTAACAGGAAAATAAAATCAATCTGTAATTTGAAAGACAGATCCCAATGCATATAACGTCAGATGAACATTACATAATTAAATGTTTGGACTAAGTAGATTTGTTCACACTTTAAAGAGTTATAAGGAGTTGATTGGTAGGCAGCAATTGTTCCTGATAAAAAAATCTTTTCCTTGACCTAAAATTACAAGATTACATACATGTACTTTAACTCATTCTTAAATCACTTGTTGCCCTCCCAAACACTGACCTATGGAAAATGTATAACATTTCAGATCCAAAATACAATATTCAGTATGTCATTTTCAAACATTTTGAGATAAGGCTACCAACATGCTGTATATCATGCTGGCTTAAAATGATATCCTACTAGTTAAGTCAAAATCCTCAATTCCGTGACTAATCTTGGGCAAGTAAGGTTTGACGATGGATTTGACTTCACAGGACATTTTAGACGGTTTTTAGCCCAAATGGTCCCTCTGGAAAATGCCGGCAATTTCCACAGGAGGGGGGTAAAGTTCTACAGGGTAAATTTTAAATATGGTCCAAATAAAGTTTAGTATAGCTCAAATGTTTTGTGGTAACAAGGAGTAAAAAGTCTATGGTGACCTGTTGTAAAAATACATTGTTATGGAGATATACAGACAAAATCGGCTAAAGGGTCAAATGTTATTCAGCAAAGGTCAATTCTCATACTGCTTTGATTGAGTTGGAATTATCTTTAAAAATTGATAAAATACATGGAACAAGGCGAACTCGTATTTACGCGATGCGGTTAAAACATGTCCCGCCGAATGTCGCGATTACTAACATGAGAAAATGCTACAACACACCCACCCCCTCCCCACTTTACCACGCAAAACTCCACCCCTCCCAAGTACCACGCAAAAACCCACCCTTACCAAAAACCATCGCAAAACCCACCCCCCCCAACACCCACCCATCCCAACACCCCGAAACACAACACCCCCATCACCATCCCCAAACCCCCACCTCCTCCCCAACACTCTGCAACACCCACCACTGCAACACCCCACTCCCTCCTTAACACCCAACTGAACCCCGCAACAAACCCAACCCCCCACAACCCCCACCCAATACCGTAACACGCTTTTCCCCTCCCCAACACGCCACTCACCTCCCCAACACCCCGCAACACCCTACACCCTCCCCAACACCCCGCAAAACCCTACCCCCTCCCCAACACCCACAACACAATTACCCATCCCCAACACCACACAACGCAATACCCTCCCAAACACCCCACAACACATACCCCCTCCCCAACACCCCACAACACCATACCCTCCACAAACACCCCGCAACCCCCTCCCAAGAGCATGCAATGCCCATCCCAACAACATGCAACCACCACCCTCTACCCAACACCCTGCAACACAACATCCCCCCAACACCCTGCAACCCACAACATCCCCCAAATCGTGCACCAAAACATTTCCCCCAACACCCTGCAACACAAACTCCCCCTCCCCAACATCCATCAAAAACACCCAACCCCCTCACAAACCTGCAATACCCCACCTGCCGTCCCCAACCCCCACACCCCTCCCCAACCCCTAACACCCCACCCCCTCAACCATGGGCATAGTAGTCTAATGTAGCGAGGAATTTGCATGTCCGACGTACCATTTCAGAGATACAGCAATTATGTCATATTTAAAATTAGCTTCATTTGCATACATACGCCGCATATATGCACATACTTTTCATATATTGCAAATCCCTATGGATAGTAGTCTTATGTCGCGAAGAAAAGTTTGCATAGCCGACGTACCGTTTCAGAGTTACAGCAATTATGCATATATAATAAGTTCATTTGCATACCTCGCCGCAATATCACATACTTTTCATATTGCAAAAAAAGATGTGCCTCATGATATTCTTTCATGCGCGCAGGAATTTGAGTATCCGAATGGTACCGTTGAAAAAATATAGAAATTACGCTGAGTTTTGCATATTAATAGCTCATCTTGCCTGTACTAATTTGCCTGAAATACGGCCCAAAATCTTAAATCAGGTTGAGAACTCTTCAGCCCGCTTCTTTCCACAAGTTAAATCATATACGCCTACAGAACTCAGAAAAACTTGTACAAAGGCATTGCAGGAGAATTTTTCATAAATTATGCAAATTAGATACTAATTAGCATATTTTATGCCCAAATCTAATTCAGGTCAATGAATTATAATAACCGCTTCTTTCCACCAAGTTGCATCATGGTCGCCCCCCCATTACGGAACATCTCCAGATAAATCATGTAAAACATGGGTAACATTTTATCACAGACGGACGAACAGACGAACCGACGGTGCTAATTTTATAGTCCCCATTCCGAACTCGTCGGTGGGGACAATTAAGTATCTAGCATCTGGAAATTGTCCCCCATTGAAGTGTGTGGGGAAGTGCCCCCTCCCGTAACCACGAGAAGATGCCAAGAGGTCCAAAATGTCTTTTGAGTCAAATCAATCGTTCAAACTTTACTTGCCAAAGATAGTCACGGTATTGAGGATTTGGACTTAACTATACTTTCAATATTCCAAGTAAAAAAAAAAAAAACAAACAAAAAGAAAAAAACAACAAAAAAAACAACAAAACACCAAAAAAAAACTTTTGAAAATAAGGAGCACATAATTTATTAGTATCGGTATAACAACTAGTTATTTGGACCAATATCTCTAATCTGGGAAAATGCATGTACTGAGTTTTGCATCTGAACTCTTCATTTATTCCTGGTGGTAATATCACACTTTACCTACTATTATTTCATCCTTAATTATATCTGGTAAAAATTTCTTGGCCGAGTGGGTTACTAGATATGCCCGCTTCCATGCAAAAAAATGTGCAACAATGGGGTGTACACGAACGAAGCGTTTACGTAACAAGCAAAACATGCGGCATATCATGGGCCAAGATTAAGTACTCAGACTTCACAGTTTCATTGCTATTGTTTCCTCCTCAGAATTTCAAACCATATTGTATATCCCCCCAAACCTAAACTCATGTTTTCACAAAACAGACTTGCTTCAACATATGTTAAGGTTAAGTTCAGTCTAAGCTAACCCTCCACTATTGCAATATTTTTAAAACCCTGCAACACTAAATTGGCCTAGGACCGTGTGTTAATAAATTGGTATTACCACAGTTTGTGAGATGTTGTTGTTCATAAATTCAAAAGGAAAAATTCATGGGCCTAAAAAATTGTATTGGGGTAATGAGAGAAAAATATGAGCTTTCTTCTTGATACCAAAATATCCATTGGGAGTAAAGTGGGGCAGGGGACAAGGGTGTCGATCGGATCGGGTCACCTTCAACTTGTGGCAGTGACATACTACAAACTATTCATTATTTTCTGGCATATTTTGAAAAGTATGATCAGTAACCACACTCCCTGGTGTGGGTGTTCATGGACAAGTTTTATTTATCAGACAACTGCTAAGTTAGGTTTAACACCTCAACTGTCTTAGTGTATTATTAGCAAAACTATGTTTATTCCATGACATTCAAATTGCTTTCAAATAGGTTGTGCTTGTAGTGATTTCAGAGAAAAATATTTTCTTGGCGAAATGGTTTTAAATTGTGAGACTGCAAATATAAAAATTTTGTGTAATTTATTACGTTGACTTTCTTTGTGGAAGAACAAAAATATAAATCCCAAATTAAAAGTTTATGCATGTGTATACAAAATGAAATTATAAATGCATTAGACACAGCCTGGAGAATTACTGGTGAATACAATACGCTATAATACGATTCCCTCTCAGGGCAACCAGTACCACATTACAAATTTATATCCACATGCTGAAGAAAGCAGTTCCCAAAAGGCCCCTGGGCATCTCCCGCTATCAAACAATTGGGCAATACGTCATTTGCAACCATGTCAGAATACTCAATAAAATCATACAGATTCATAATCTAATGCAATATTTAACAGTATAGGATTTGAGTCACCCACTACTCACATCCATGTCACTTTGGTTTAGACTCTTCTATGATTAGAGGCAGAAGTAAACGCTGAACAATGCACCTCATGTCTCATCACAGCCAAGACAGTGATCATAAGGGCAATTTTGGATGTAGCCACAGAAATGGCGAATGTACAAATCCCATGGTCACTTGTGTAACACTATGGGTTCATTCATGTTGGATTGTTGCTGGGAAGGACTGGAGGTGCTAGTGCAAGGTGTTTCTGTAACCTGAGCACCTTTCCCCCTGACCACTATGAATGCAACAAACATTACAACTTATCATTCTGCAAAGGTTGTTGAATTTGTCGTGGTCAGTAACCTGGTCAGGTTAATGAAACACCCAAATGCATATCTCCACATTCACTTGTGTAACACTAGGGGTTCATTCATCTTGGATTGGAGGTGTTGGTGTAGGCGATTTTGTAACCTTTCCCATGACCACTATGAATTCAACAACCATTACAATTTTATTCTGCAAAGGTTGTTGAATTCATTGTGGTCAGGAGAGGGTCAGTAACCTGGTCAGGTTGCGGAAACGCCTCCACACTCACCTGTGAAACACTATGTGTTCACTGCCATCTTGGATTGTCACCTATGGGAAGGACTGGAAGTGATGGTGTACCTTTGCATATTTTTTGTACAAGTGCTTGGTAGCCTTTCATTTCACTGCATAGCAGCATGACAAGATTGTGCCCAGGGAATCTGTGAGATGTACGATAATGTAATGTTGACCAGGCAACAAACTATGCCGTTATTGAATGTTCAGCAATGAAAGCCTACCAAGGATTACTTTAAAAAAGTACATCAACTCTGCCCCAATGTCCCTACATTGGCATAAACAATCAGTTTAGACACTCTTCACATCGCAGTCATCTTGTGACAAAAGTAAGGTTTGGGTGGCTGCTCAGAACAGCCTACAGGATGAAGTGTACATATTGATGCCCGCATTTCAAATTTCACACAGGCCCTTTTAAGCCAGGGTCAATTACATTCTTCCACTCAAGACTCATTTTATTTTCAAAAAATGGCAGAGCATGAGCAGAGTCTTTTTACAGTCATTGGATAAATTCATTTTGGGAGGGCAGTTCTAGACATTCAATTTCAGTCACAATATGACACGACAATGATCAGACCAATTTTCTGATGATGTCCAACCCATCACTGGCCAATTCTGTCTTCTAATACGTACTTCATACAGGCAACCATAATAAATAAAAAAAAAATCTTATTCTTAGTGACTTGACATATCACAGCTATTTAAGCTGCGAACAGACTAGAAATATATAGACAAAAACAATTTTTGCATGCTCACATTATTTTGTGGGATATGTTTGTCAGAACCTGTACATCCATGGAAGTTGTAGGCATTAGGGGCTTAAAAATAATTACATGCCTGCAACTAAGTTCAGGTGTCGCAGGCATTACAGCTTGAGATCATATTTCTTTTCCTTACTCTTTTAAGAGATTCAGCCATTGGAAGGCAAGGCAAATTTGATCTCAATGTGTACCACCTTATCAAAATAAAAAAAAATACTGATGTGTTACTCTTTGAGATGAACTTGATTTCCGACCTCTTTCGATGACAGCACAATTTACAAAACTCAAGTGGCAGGAGGGATTCATTAACATAAAAACTTATGGTGAGATGTCTTTTTTTTCAATCACATCGAGTGGTGAAAGCCTGAGAACATGTTATTCCAAAAAATTGTTTTGGTTATTCTGAGCACACATCAAACATCTTATAGAAATATATACATGTATCCAAAATAGTACACAGTATATAAAAATACATATTTGGGTTTTAACATGACAGTAGGGGAATGTTTTCCAATGTTAGTATGAGCGGGCTTCTCATTAGGCTATTCAATCAAGGTCACACACACCACCACCAAAGCTTCTGACCATATCAACTGTCCTATAGTAAAGCCAAAAAAGGTTTGTTTGCCGTAACTCAACCAACCCTTTTAAAACCTGCCGATTCAAAATTTGTGTGCAAATTAGCACAAAATAAACATATTCTGCCGACCAACACATGATTTTCATTCACAATTTAAAAAAAAAAACATTTTTTTTACCAACAGAAAGACAAAAAAAACACATCAAAATAAGACAACAAAACAACTTTAACATGTAAAATATCAGATCTTTGCTATGTCATTGAAAAAAACTTCAAATAGTAGCATGTTGTATTGATTTTAAAGTAACATTTTGAACTACATCTAAAAAAAAAATACGAATGGCCGACCCCAATATTTGTCCTCTAATACGGCAAGGAAACATTTTTGGGACTAATGATGGCTTTTTATTGTACACCTGTATTAGATCAAGTTTAATGCTGTTTCTCCCATGGAATATATTTAAATTTTAGGAAGATTTTTAAACTGATGGGTGACTGCAAATATATCATGTAGAAAAAATATTAAAACTACCTTTTGAACATAGGAATAGAAGGGAGAACTAAGTCTTTACATTTTCCAATATTTGAATTGGTATTCATTTCTGTTTCTTCAAGTATCAATTCTGGGCTGGCTGGCCCCTTTAATATTTTTCCACGGCCTTAAAGCAGTTGTCACCCTTTTAACTGGATTGCAACTGCTGAGTAATGATGGACACATACTCCTCGAACGACTTACGCCATTTGACAGTACTAGCTCCTCCAGAGCCAGCAGAGGTTGATCGATGTTAATTGTTAATTAAGCGAATGGATGTCTTTGACATTAGACGATTTAACTATTTGTTAATTGATTTCATGCAAGTTTTCTCATAAATATTAAAATTTCCACCTCATTAAAATTCCAGATTTTCTGTTAACAATTTTGAAACATTATGCAAATTACTCAAAATCTAAATTAAAGTGCTGGTGAAAATTGAAATTGCAAAAGGTCCTGACAAAAAAGATAGAGCCAAACTGCTTGAGTGGGGGTTGGTGCATTAACTGGAATAGCCTCTTATTCATCTGCAGATATTTGTTTAATCCACGTAAATGTTGCATACTCATTCGTATCAGGAAAAGCATTGGTAGTCACAGGGAAACAATAAATCAAGTTTAAAAAAATAATTTTATCCTACAATTTACAAAACAAAATTAAATAAAATAAACATGAATAAAACATCAATAAAAAGTCACATCAATATAAATGCAGAAAAGATTTCCAAACTATGTTCTCCTAGAATCTCTTTTCAAAGTTACACTCATGTTGACATTGAAATTAACACATTTCCCCTCTAAAAGTTCAAAAAGGGGTGGGAAAAAATGTGGCCTACAGTAAGTCTGTGTCTCGCAACAAAGACATGCTCCACCATACACTTTGTGTACATAAGAAAATCAAAATTTCAACATTATCAAAATATCTCAATCTAAAATACACACAAACGCTCAGCTTGCTCTTAAATTCTCAAATAATCTTCCATTAAACGACCAAAATGTATACAACGAACCATTGCAGCTTGTTTTTTTGTGTTAAAACTTACAAAAATAGTACTTATATATAATATATGAAAATAAACTGAAAACAGTTCAAAAATGCACAATATACCATTTCTCCACCATAGGTGGAGTGTTTCTATACAAAGTAATAGTCTGTCATAAAAAAATGACTGACAACCTCCGTATACATACATCACAATCGCTATCGGCAGGCCTGGCAGAATTCAGTTAGTAGTCGGTCTAGTGCAGAGGAATTTCATTTCTGAGCGCAGAGCTTCCATTCTCCCTCAGGGCAAATACTACATATCCTATGCTGTTATAAATGTTAACATGCCAGATTTCAACCATTTTTTTAAAATCACAGCACATTCCTATACTATCATGCAAAATTGAGATGTCATCAACCAAACATGCTCCTGGAGTACAATATGTTTCCTTATCTCAAAATGGCAGCTTTATTATGTTTATACATGCGGTGCAGTTTGCGGTTTATATTCCGGAAATTACGGTATTGATTAAGTATTACAAAGGAACAATCTTCTGCCAGCTGGGATGACGGTATATGTGTAGACCGCAATCTTGTAAATCTGTGGTTTGGGTGTGAATCTGCCTTTAGATTATATTTTTATTTTGATAGGAGGTAGGTTATGAGTATAATTGATGTGCAGGTTTTATCAATGATCCAATAAAGTATACAAATAAGCTGACCAGTTCTATGAGATAGTAAACATTGTGCTCCAGGAGAGCAGTTGCGTGCCAATCTAAAACATGCCACTTTATCCTTTGCACTATGTCTACACAATGGATTGGCTTACACAACAGTAACTGTATATAAGATGAGTGAAGCAACCGGAACGACATCTTGGTATCCCCTAAACCAATAGCATTCAGAGACACCTGTTTAGCAGGAGTTGTATCCGGGTGCCCATTTTAGGACAAGCAATCCCATGGTACAACGTAAAAGACATTTTTGAGCCACTGAATTGGCTTGACTGTACTCTGTTATGTTGCTTATATACTACAGTTCAATGGGAACACATTTTATGTAAATGACTGGTATTAAGGGGGATGGCACGATTTAAGTAAATAAAGTTTTCATCTGATAGAATGGACTTCAACCCCAAAACTCATCTGTAAAATTTTGCTCCAATATTTCAATCCGTTTCGTTGTGAGACCTAAACCTGTGATTTTGTAAACCCCCATAGTGCTGTGTAATAAATTAATATTGGTCGAACAAAACTGGGGCATATTTTCGCTCACAACTTCCAAACTAACATCTTATCCATAAGATTTCACAGGGTAATGAGGCAAAAAGTAGCTTTCTTTTGATACCAAAATTGGACAAAAAAAAAGCACGTCCGGTAAAATTTGGGGTCCATGGGGGGACAAGGGAATGAGCGACCGGGCCATGGACCTTTAACATCCTGCTTGGGCTCTTTTGGTATTACCAGTATGGCCGTCAGTGCTTCAAGTACGGAACTCAAGTTACCAATCTATTGTATCGAGATCAGTGATCCTTTGGATCACATGATTATGATAAATGCTGTACTGTTCTTTAATTGACCCTTTTCGTAAAAAATGGTACTCAATTGGCCTAAAAAAAACATTGTTTGATTGGCGTAAACCGACCGACCTATTTTCGCGGACCCTAAAATATTTTTATTTTTTGTGTGCAAAAAAATATTACTTTACTGATAATGGTCATGAAAATGCTGAAATGAAAAAAACAGGAATTCAAGGACGTTAATTTCGGCACTCTAAGGATGCAGGACTTTCAAAATGACCAATAAAAGAGGGTTACAGAAAAAGTGAAGATGTGCCATTTGTTTTGGTATGTGTTGTACATATATTTTGTGTTCTGGATGTTAAACATAAAAAAAAAAAAAAAAAAAATCTGACCTACCTACCCTCGTTTTTGATGTGGGCCGCCAGCTATAGTGGCAGGACCACTTCGAATCCGTTGTGGTGGGTATGTGTGTGTGGATGTGTGGTGGATGGTGGTCACCAAATTGTTAATTTTTTTTAAAATTGGACATCAATTGAAAAGTTTAAAACTTCAATTGGAACCAAACTTCTGTCATAGGTGCACAATGAGGACACTCATATTGTTGATGAGGTCAAAGGTCATGTTGAAAGGTCAAGGTCATGTGAGTCAAGTTGAAAAATGGGCTTAAAATGTAAAATTGATTAAATGAAAATGAAGTTCAATGGAAACAAACTTTTGTATAGTGCACCATGAGACCCTCATATGTTGGATGAGATCAAAGGTCATGTCCAGGGTGACACAGAGGTAATGGGTTCGGCCCAAAGCTTATATTCTTTGCATATAGCGAGATGCGCAAGCCAAGAACCACGAAATTCTAGTTTATATGTTATGCCAATCAAGACAATTATGTGTTAGGCCTTACCCAAAGTGAGTAAAAAGAACCACTACATCTGAGTCTGGCCAAACAAATCAGTAATTTCTCTCCAGAAATGTAATCCTAGACCCTGGGCCAGTCTGGAAGTATGGAGTTAACTCTGTAGTGAAGATATGCAGCTGCTGTGCACCTTAATGCTAAAAAAGCGCCTATATGCTGTTAGTTGTGGTCAGAGCACAGTAAATGAAGATGCAACACAGAAATTATCTCTTACACAGGTACAAAAGTGCTGGTTATTAATGTTGAAGAATTTGAGCATTAATTGAAAGATTTGTATAAGAGATGATTACTCCATATTTTCAGGTGAATAGAATATATTGATTGTCCCAACATTTATGATGATATAGATCCCCTTATCCCTGAAAGAAATATGTCAAGATTTTTTGTCAAGCTCATGTTGACTTACATTCATACAATATATGTTCATACATCACAATTCCCCAAAAAATCATAATTGCTGTAAAAATTAACAAATAGAGGCATTTTAATTTTTGCTTTTTGACATCGGAAGAAAACGGGCGGATTTTTCAGCGCACGGCTTCATTGATCAAAGCGCCCAACTCGGGACGTCAAAGTGGACCAAACAGCGTTTGACATCGATTGTTATTTGCTCTCGACAGCGTACTATTGATTGATTAATGAAAGAATAATAAAATTAGAAAAAAAAAGTTCCGAGACTATTTTTGTTTCAATTCGTTGTGTTTAATTATTATTGAGTGGCAACACTGCTATATGATGGTCACACAACGACGTCCATATGGATGGTCATCACTCTTGAACGTCACCATTTGCCTGCGTTGTGGATTTGTCGGAATCGTTTTTCGAGTAAGCTATTGGGCGTGAATTAAAAGGAAAAGGGCAAATACTCAACAAATGTGGACATTTCACTTATTTTGCTTTATATGTAATCTACTGTTACTTAAGCTTGCCCTCCATACCAAATTTTCCCAAATATGCAATCATGAGAAACAATTCCTTAAGTTTGAAATTATCCTCCTTTTTTGAACGTTTGCAATGCTTCGTTTTAAACTCCCTCGGTAAGCCGAAATGCAACCGTATTATTGTTAAGATATACTGCAACCAATTTGCGGATTTCATATTTTCATCATAAAAATTGGCAGAGGTACATATTATGTACATGGGAAAAGCTGTATTTTACATACTTGGTACCAACCACAAAAAAAAATTCATCTCTCATTTTAAAGTGTCGACCTTTTAATTCCGGTTATAATCTTTGAAAACCAAGTTCAAACTGTTCCATAGGGATATGTGCTTTTGTTCCAACCTAAGATTAGGCGGGCCAGCCCTGGATTAAATAAGACTTCTGATATGCAGAAGGCACCATCCCATATTTAACAATGTTTCATCCAATGCAAATATTATCACAAATCTACAACATTGCATACCATCTACTCAAGAAAGTTGGAAAATGTAGCCCGATCATTGATAGTTTGATTTTGTTTTCACTCTGGTTGCAATAAAAATACAAAAAATAGCAACATAACACCCTGTTTTTTAAGAAAGAAATTTGTCGACCACACACCGTTAAGTGTAGTTTTTCAGATAAAACGAACAACTGTATTTGATATAACTGACTGTCCCCTCCAAAAAAATTTTTTGTTGATTGCATTCACCTGTTTGTTTGTTAGCTTTATAATTTTGCCCTTTTCTAAGTGGAAGATCATTTTTGCTGAACACATGTATTAAAACAGCCAAAAAAAAATAAACAGATTAAAAAAATCGTTTGTGACAGCAAACGGAGACTCACGCCCTTAGTCTTGATCTGTAGTAGAATTGACAAGACAATAAACATTTTTGCTCGAACCTTAAACCACAGAACTGTTTGAATCATGTCAACTTCTCACTCAATGTATGTGGCTCTCTTGCAGACCTGCCGGAGTGCTGTTTTATTAGCTAGCGCGTAGAGTTGCTGCGTTTTACTCACCCCTGTGTATTTTCTTTGCGTATGTCATGGTTCTCTCTGGTGCAAATTGGGCAGTTTTGCTGCAGAGAAAAGTATTTTGTTGACAGAGAGTATAGTACCAGGCTCTTACAGTGCCGTTTTGCTATTCCGATTTAATGGTTTCTTTTTCCCCATTCAATAGACCCGGAATATCGAAGCCGCATTTACACAGCGCATCATCGGCAGTGCGGATCACTCGTACAGAAAAGAGGGTGGCTGGTTAAAATTCCCAGCACCCACCCCTCGCCAGCACCGCCTTTTCAGAGAACGTGATTCACGCAAATCAATGTCCTGAGTATCAAATCCAATCATATCAAAAGTATTTTCATTACCTAACATAAAAGCATGCAATAAGAAAATAAGACTACACCTCTACGACAAATTCATAGTCAAGAAACACGCGCACTATTTTAAATGGCTGCGCCCATCAAGAACGCGCGTATGGGAAAGGTCATTTCCTAATATCTTGATCTTCCTTGATATTAACTCATAAAATCACACAAAATTATCACAACAGTCTTAAAATTAAGAAGGTACACTCTTTTTGTTTTGTTTGTTGAACCAATGAACACGACAGACGCACAACTTATGGAGAAATACTTTTTTCTTGTGGTTTTATCTACTATGGTAGTCCCATTACAGAGCAAAGTTCTTCTTTGTGGCATACCATGAACTGAAGCTACTCTGTGGTATATATGGAGGTTCCAAGAGGGTACAACATTGAACTCTCACTGATACAAATCTTATAGCTTGACTGCCAAAGTAGGCTAGTCACCAGGTATATAGAGGTGAGTTGTCCATTTGCAGACTTATTGAAATTTGTATTCCAAGTCAATTTGTAAGTGAGTGCGAGTATATGTTTGTGCCATAAGTTCCTGGAACCATTCCTTAACTGGCCTGCAGTATCCTACAAGGGGGTACCTAGGCAGTTGTGGTCCACAATGGGCATTAAACAATCAATTATGGAATGCCTTTTCTGTTTGATACCAGCTTATAAAACGTAGTTTGGAATCAATCATCTTCCCCCCAAAAAAAAAATCCGTTTTGTACACCAAACCGGATTTTGACCTGAAATGCTCAACTAACCAAAAAGAATGACACGACTAATAAAATTAATGTTAACACCTCATTGCGTGGAATATCTCTGGTTGAACTCTGTTATCGTGGATGTACACATGATATAGGTCACTGTGGCATTGTACTTTAATTCATCTCCGTCCACAATAAAACAATAAAATAAGTACATCAGTTATTACGTGTGAAACCTGCATTAGTAAGTTTGACAACATGAGTATGTAGAGAGATAGATCCCTGGGCAAATATTAGTGATAGCCTAATTGCGACCTAGAGAAAGGAATTTTTTCTTTGGTCCCCCCCCCCCCATTCCCAGCATGGTTCAAAGTCAACTTTTGTCATCTGAGTTGTGCTTATTTTCAACTGACATTGTCTCACAGCGACCTATACCTTAATCTAGAAAAAAATATCCTTGTTTTTGGTTAGAGCTTATTAGGTTTGGATTTTGGTTAGGGTTTAGGGGTAGACTTAAAGGTATCCCACAAAGAACTTACTGTGTGACGACCCTGGTATAAAGATGCTACAAAGTTTACTCTTGGTTGGCAAGCACAGTAGCAAGAGCTAGCCCTCTGGGAACCAATTCCTGAAAATTGAAATTGGGCACTCATGGTTATGCCGTATTTTGACTCTTTGGAAAAAAAAATAATAGTTAAAAGCAGCTGCCCTTCTAATTCACATCCAATCCTTTGTAAGATCCAGTGTTTTCTCTGCCTGCAGAATTTCCAGTGAAATGTAATTTTTGACCTTGTTCAAAGCTATTTATGACCACCTCGGTGTTCGCTTTATTCCTCATTGTTCAGGTTCATGCCAGGGCTAAATGCTTCTCCCCGTGGTTTGTAACACAAAGTGGTTATATAAAGAAGACTCTCTTTTCACGAACACTCCCATACTCTGCTTGCAAAGTTTGAATTCTCAATTTTGCTCTTCAAAAGCAATTTTTTCCCACAATAATCACTTATTTTTAACTAAAATATGAGATACTTGATATCATTCACAAATCCAGTGCATTTTAATTCCTCCCTGGGTTGGCCAGTTTTAAAGACCACACATAGGTACGTCAGAGACCCACGTCATGGGGTCAATACATGGTGTCGAGTTCACGCAATACTGCATAGGTTAAGTACTGCAGAACACTGCAATTTATGCAATTTGTCTCTCAATGAGACTGCACCGTAATACTGTCCCCTTCCCCTCAGGGAGAAATGGAGAGCAGAAACGCTCTCCATAGTGGGTCCCTAGTCAAGTTACATAGTTCACCAGTGTGTCATTTCACCCTGTTCAGCTGTTCAAAATATAGTACTCAGTAGAGCCTCACACTCCTATCCACACACTGGTGACTAATTAAACACGTAAGCATAACAGTACGTCAGTTCACTGCTGGTGCTTCTTCTGCCAAGGCCCTGGTGGGTTTAAAGACCTCTTCAAAGGGCGCCTCAAAGCAGCGCTTCAGGTCGCGTACGACACGACCAGCGTTTGAGCATCTCGAGCCTCAGGCACACCTTCTCTGGGATACCAGCGTCCAACTGCAGAAATGAAACATAGACACATTTCGTAATTTCATTTAGGTAAGCGAATCACAATACTCATTCATCATTCATCAACATGCATATTAAACACTATTATTTCAACATAAGGCATCTCAAGAAATAAATAATGGTTCTGTCCCAGAAGAAAAAGGAAGTTGCAGTGAAATGATTAAAAAAAAAATAAAGTTAAAAAAGCATTGTGAAATGCAGGAACCACCATTTCTTAAATATTTTTGATAACTACCAAAATACACAATTTGACAATGAGAGTTAAGTTGTGTCAAAATGATATATAACAATGGAAGTTTGTGCTCAGGTGCTTGTTGAAATTCCCCCCCCCACAAATAAGTACACAGTGCAAATCCGCAACACACAATTGGCTCGTGTTAGGAATACTCCAAAGTTTCAAGACTTCCCAGTGCAATCTGAGCCAAAGTCAGGCATCGTGACAATTAGGCATGTGTCTTTCAGTGACTAAACAATTCAACAAGGCTACTTTTAAATTTCTAAGGCATCAACTTTACCTTGTTAAACTATTTATTATGTGCGACATGTCTATCCATGGAATACCGTCACCGTGAAACTTGATGTAATAGGAATCCCGGAATACTTCAGCCAAATACCGGTCCACCGTCCTCTGACCATGACTTGGGGGGGGTCCCTCCGATTACATCTGCAGGAGAATACATAGGTAAGCAATGAAACAAGCTACATCAGAGTCCAAAAGCAACTTCCAAAAAGTTAAAATAATCATTTTATGACCAGAACACCCAATAGTTTTTTTCTACATAGGTGCGGTGATTGCTGTACACAAAATCTAATTCACAGAAATGTTGATGAATTTCTCCAATTGTGCACAATGCAACAAAAAATTCCTAAGAGCATAAGAGAAATGTCCCTCCCCACCCCGACAAAAACCTCTTTTACTCAATTTGCAAAAAACAATATAAGAATTTGTTTTACAGTATGTATTTTGTTGTGTCTGGTGTTTATAATCCGAAGAATTTCAAACCTGGAGGGGAATGTTTCCTGATGAATCACGTTCCCCTCCCAACTACCCATGTACATACCTTAGAAAGGAGTCCACCATCTGTTATAAGTGTATAAAGTTTAGGATATGGGTTAGGGTAAGGTTTGGTTAAGTTTGGTTATGGTAAATTGTTGCTCTCATTTGTGTACTAAGTCCATTTCCTTCCTCGAGTCCAGATGTTTGCATGTGCATTTTCGCGCTACCTTTTATTCACTCATGTGTACACCAGCACTGGGAATTAGTGCTCACAATAGCTGTAGTCACTGCAAACACCTGACGTCACAATCCAAGAAGGTAGAAGTGCAATACATAAACTCACACAAATGACCACACAGAGATGTGCTTGCCAAGTATGGTCTCACTTTTAACTTCTGGTATATGACTACCCTACCCTCTCCTTAGGGTCACTTTTGGTATAGAGATAGGTCCACTTTTCAAACATTTGTCAATATTGGTGGTCCCCTTGGTGTAAGCTACTCCGAGTTTGACGAGTAGACTCTTTTACGGAATAAGCTTACAATCCTTGTAATCCTTTGATAATTTTATCGAAGATTTCATGCTAGGCTTATTCCGTGAAGTCTTACATAAAGGATAAACCAAATAATTGGCCAATTTCCCAAATCTAATCTCATATTTATACATTGAAAAAAGTTGAAGAAAATAAATTTGCCCAAAAATCATCATCTCAGCCATGGCTATGTGCCCCTTTTTAAGTAAAAATGGAGGACATCCCTGTCAGCATACATAATAATATTTTTTTTTGAAGAGAAGACGATCCTAATCATATAAATGTCTTCCAAGAAGTAGTCAAACTCACTCTGGTCTGTCGTTGATTATCCCTAATTTGGTGACAAGTCGCAGCAGCCTTGCATTCTGCACCTCTTTGGCCAATTCTTCCTCCAGCACGTCGTTCCTCATCTGCGCCGCGTCTAACTGAGTGTAGAATCGCGCTCCAATCATTGGCATGATGTCCGTTTGACTGACCTTGCTCAGGGGGGGGGGGGGGGGGGGGGGGGGGGGGGGGGGGGGGGGGGGGGGGGGGGGGGGGGGGGAGGGGTTGGCTGGTTAACAGTAGCTATAGAAGATGTTAAAATACATTAAATAACCATCCGCAAATCTAATCTTGAATTCTATATCAAAGAATTTACTCATTTGAAGGTGCATCCAAAGACTATGCTGACTAAATAGACTAATGAACTTGATGAAATAATCAAGCTGTGTGAGAGCAACTCGGGCTGTGGCCATGGTCAAAACAAAATTGATAATGGGAAATTTTATGCAATTTTTTGGCAATTTTCTTGTTTTTCTGACAGTCAATCCCAAATTCCTCCCTTCGCAAATCTATACAAAAACCACTTCAAACGATTAGATGTTTTTGTTATTTATATACAAATTGTTATCCACACACTATCTCAACTAATCTGTGAAGAAAACATGATATTTCAACAACTTCGGAATAGATATGCCTGTATGTATATCCAATGAACATCCTACAAGTAAAGGTTCTGCCACCAGGCCACCTTTAAGTCATGTACAATAATAAAAAAATATATTTTTTCTACTGATAAATCAACACAACTCTTTTAGGCTTCAAATCAAGCCTCACAAAACAGACAACATTTGAAAACATTTTATTCTGGGTCACAATCAGTCCATATCCTCATGACAACACATCAGGATAACTTACAGTAATGAGATTTTGAGATCGCTGGAGTATCCTAGCCACCAGCTCCATTGACGTCTGAATATTGTGTCTCTGTATGCTCTGGACTGCGTTGGCAGCAAGTAACCAATACCACTTTTCCAGAGAGTAGGTCTCTTTGCTGAAATAAACATTCAAATAAGAAGTACTGTGATTGTGATGGCCAGTCAGTTGAATGCACAGGATAACATACCAGGTTGTTTCGTATATGCACAAAAAATCCAACCTATTTAAGGTAAAGGCGCTTGTTCCGATGTAGGTGGATTGTGTTCACTACTTGATATAAGAGCTTGGCACTTGTACATACGCTCCACAAGCACTGGGGAACAAACTTGGTTTTGATGGTAGAAGCAATAACGCATATTGCAAAGCCCTGTTCAAACTGTGTAATATTGTATGGTACATTAAACGGTGGTTTTGGTTTATATCTTGGTAATGAAATTGATTTAGTGGCTCAACTTCAGGACGACAATGAGAAAAATATGGCCTTTCATTTGATATCAAAATCGATAATACTTTCCGGGTAAATCGGGGGGTCCCAAGACGATCATAACACGCACCTTTAAGGATTCTGTTTAAGGTTTAACATAGTCCGTTCACTAGAAATAATCTACATCACTACTGGGGGACAGGGTAAATGTAATTGGTGGATGCAAGGCAGCTGTGGACATCTAGAGAAGGTTTGTGAGGGTGAAGTGTAAGGAATGAGAAAGATTTTCTTTGAAAATGAGGATGGTAGATAACAGTGTGTGGATCGGTGATGCTGTAACTAGAGTGATACATGGGTCTGAACGAAATTTCAGAGAAGCATGTGGTTTGGTTTTGGTGACGGTTGCAAGGCAAATGTGTACGTTTGGTAGGGGGGGGGGGGGGGGGGGGGGGGGGGGGGTCACTTTTATAAGAATGGATATGACATGTTTTAATAAGGGCCCTTTTGATTTTCATGTTGTTTATTCCCGAGGAGTTTACAAATGGAATAATCACCACTTTTCTTACAGGTTTTTGACACACAACAAAATTAACTAACCTGTAAATGCGAGATCATTGCAGATGATGGCCTGTTCAATTACTGACTCAAATTGCCAAAGCAGTGACCTTTAGCCGTGACTTGGCACATATGAGATCTTTGTGGATCCATTACTCGACACGCCGCCCTGCTTTTTGATGGTGCTAAGTGCTGAGCTCAGTTGTACTATGTAGTTCTCAGATTAGACTCTCTGTAACAGGCCGGCATGTTGTCGTGGTCCATTTAACACTGAATTATATATAAAGCAGTCAGGGGGAATTGCCACATATTATTGTCAAAGTGTACATGCTCTCTCTATATTTGGAAATCTCTAGTGTAAATGGAATATTACTATCATATCTTTTCAAAATCCTGGTCCATGTCTAGTATTAATATCACATCAAAGGAGGGACTTCAAAGATTCTTGATTAGATGAGTGAAAATATACCTGATTATTTCCTGAAAAAATGACATTTTATGTGACAGTTCCTCATCAAAACACTCTCTTGAAGTGATTTCTTAGGAATTGTCCAGATGAAAATGAATATTCATAGCATTGATTGACATAAACTCAAATGGCTCGAAAATTATTCAAAAACACCTTATGTTTTATAATCATCTAACTGCACCTGATTTCCTTCCAATGTTGACTGAAACAGATGCATTTCCTTCTGAGAGTGGAATGCCCCAAAATACCTAATTTATGCACCCCTAAAGAGAAAATGGTCTCCAACCATGACCCAGGTCACACCCTGAGTAGCATTACTCTGCCCAA
>JAMKCH010074437.1:0-14335 GCA_023653785.1 Ophioderma brevispina | reverse complement strand
GCCCAAAGAAACATAATACATTTCGACCCCAGAATGCAAAAAGTGTTAGTTTATACCAATGTTGAAGAAATAACATTTTCGGGAAAGTTTGAATTGGGTTGACATTAACAGCAGCCATTTTGGAATTTGAATATTTTGACTATGGCACGCCAAGTGTGGACTTTTTGGTAAAGTGGACTTAACCACCTCGGGATGCCAAAAAAGGCTCAAATGGGCCAATATGCACCTAATAATCCAAAA
Organism: Ophioderma brevispina; assembly: GCA_023653785.1. Taxonomy (NCBI): domain Eukaryota; kingdom Metazoa; phylum Echinodermata; class Ophiuroidea; order Amphilepidida; family Ophiodermatidae; genus Ophioderma; species Ophioderma brevispina. The sequence goes on along the minus strand of JAMKCH010074437.1, from coordinate 14,095 downwards.
CGCACTAATGGGCCGCCCATTTTGACTTTTGGGCATAGGCAGCTATTTTTAGGTTTTGAAATATTTTAATCAAAATTGTCATGCCCGAAACCTATAGAGGACACCAAAAACACCAAAATTGGTTAATGTATACCAAAGTTAACTTTTTCCCCTACACCACCCCGGGGTCCCCGGGGGACCACTTTGCGCACACTTTTTAAAAAATCTGCCGGTCCATCTGTGTTCAGCGGAAAAAAAATCAGTCTAGAAACACTATCAAACATAAAGTGAACACCATTTACCTGTTGCGCGTGACTGTGGACCCGACTATTAATTTGCATGAATTACTGTATATAGTGGGAAATTTTCGTGAGGTTTATTTTCGCTGAATTTGCGAGTGAAACATAAAAAATGCGAAATAAAAAACCCGCGCGAAAATAACTTTCCAATAGATGTATTGCATTGATGTCAATACCATGAAATTAAATACTCGGCATGTGACCAAACTGTTAAAATAGCGAAAATATCTGTACGCAAAAATTTCCATCTGATTACAGTGATGCAAATTATTTTAGTTTAAAGCAATTTTGAAAACAGATTTAGAAAGTACAGGAATTTAGAAAATGTTGATCTACTTGCAGAATTAAAACTATATTCCATTTTGAAGTTACGGAATGTTAAAGAAAAATGTTAAAAATAGCTGCGTGAAAAACAATAAGAAACAACTGAGAAAATTTGCGACACTACATTCCTTTTGTTTTTCTATTGTTCTTGCGGCAAGCAATTACATCAAACAGAACTATAAGTGATGAAAAAACTATCGAACCGAATGTACGATTGAATGGGATAAAGTATTTTAATGAGAAAAATGTGCTCTTGAATAATGTAAAAAACATTTTGACAAAAATATTATTGGGGGTTTAATCCCTCCCCTTCTACTCTTAAGCCACAATAGCTGCATTTTGCTATAAAATGTAAACAATGGATGCCAATGAGAATACAAGAGTTGTCAAATATTATTATTATACTTGAATCGGTGACCTTGATGGTTCCTTGCAGGGACACCTGTTGGTTCATGCAGAAGTGAGAATACCATCAGCGAGGTTTAGATGTCGTGCATGAGCCATTGTTTGTACTTAGTGTGGTATTCTTTTGTTCTGGATGATAAAAACCAAAATTTCCTGTTTTGTGTTACTACTAGTACATGCATTGCGTATAGCATCTACACTCCCTGTTTTCTGGTGATGCAATGGCGGTTGCTAAGTAACTCCATGGACCATGAATGGTTCCTTGGGGGGACCACAGTTGGTTCATGCACAAGTGAGAATAGATGTCATGTACAAGGCGTGTGTACATGATATTTGGTTAGAGTATCCTTTTGTTCATGGATAGCATAGAACAAACTCCTGTTTAGCGTAATAGTTAAGGATGTCGATTTCAGTTGAATGGTCTAAACGTTTAACCGGAAAAATTTTCAACCGGTTAAACGTTTAAACGGACGCCAAGTGAGATATTTACCTCACTACCAGTCGATCAAGACAGGCTAGTCCATCGGAATCGCCCGGTACCTTTGCTTTATATGCAGTCATTACGTCATCTATTAAGTTGCTAACTTAAAGACAAGGTGTCAGGTTTTATTAATTTACATAAATGATCACACATATTGCTTGAAATTTTAGTTAAAAGTTGAATTATGGTAAAGTTTCACCACCTGGGGGGGGGGGGCAATCGTGTGCATGTTGATGTCGGCATCTTGATTTTGCAGCCAACGCGCGATAGTACAGTGCGTGCGTGACTGGCTACTTCGGCAAGCCCTACGTCGGCAAGCCTGTAACCCGGAAGGTGGCAGTGCCTAGCTTGTGCCTACTGGCTCAACTAGGCGTTTTGGTAACTCGTAAGTTCAGATACGCGGCGAGATCTCCAAAAAAATTGTCTGTTTTCTATTATTGTAGACGTTTTTAACTTGTTATTGCATCAAACAATTGTGACAGATTGGGTACTGTTAAAGAATTTTTGTACTCATTTTAGATGTAGTGATGGACAACGTGGCTTTCCTTATTGAATTTTGACGAACTTTTGGTATGAAAGTTAAGCTTCCCGTTTAACCATTTTGCAATATTACCATCGTTTAAACGGACGGCTGGGGGTTTAAACGTTTTTTAACCGTTTAGAATCGACAGCCTTAGTATAACTACTGTACACAAGGTCACAAATGCATGGACATCTTAACCTCCCTGTTGTTTTCTGGTGATGCAAGGAGGTTGTAAGTAATCAGTGGGACCTTGAATGTTCCTTGGGGAACATGGTGGGGTTCATGCACAAGTGAGAATGCATAGCAGGGCGGTTTAGTTGTCATGCATGAGGCATGTGTTTGTTACGGGGAGTGTAGTGTTGTGGAAACCAGGAGGAGGTAGTGTTTTTTCCACAATGCAATTTTCCATGTTTTTTGACACAGGTTGTCACATGAGTAGTTAGAGTGACAAAAAGTACCTAAATGTAAGGTACTTGGTCTCTATAAAACATTGTGACAACCAGTGCAAAAAATTATTTTGGAAGCAGTGCATTGTTGGAAGAAACTATATACCCCTTTTGTTGAAACCCGAGTAACCATGTGTTTGCATCGCAGGAGGAAATGGGACAGGGTCTTTGCCACCATCAGGAATATCATCTTAGACCATAGCAGAAAATGCGTACCGCATACAACTCATAGATGTGTTGGAGCTGAGGGCCTAACAACGGGGAAGAGGCACTGTCAATAATGGCCGCTGGTGACAACTCAAACAAGTGAGTGAAGATAAGGGGGAGATAGAGCTTGAACACTGACAAAAAGTCAATGAATTTGTTAGCGACACCCATTTTTGTGTCGTCTGCTCAACAGAGCAGCACTAGGAATTAGGGGAAGTGGTGTGTGTGTGCTGTGGTGGTTTGGTAAAAAATGTTAACCCTGAAGTTAGTGGCATGAATACTCTTAAAAAATCATTGATCAATTAAAAGTACGTGTTCCGATTGTCTTGGGACCCCCCGGATTTACCCGAAAGTAGGATCGATTTTGAAATCAGATAAAGCCGGAGTTGTTCGCATTGTCGGCCTGGAATGTGAGCCCGCAAAGCCAGGGCAGGCAAACAATAAAAAAAAAAAAAGGAAACAACAAAAAAAGAAACAAAAAAAAAAAAAAACAAAAAGGGGGGTGGGTGGGGGGGGGGGGTGTGGGGGGGAGGGGGGGGGGGGGGGGGGGGGGGGGAGGGGGGGGGGGGGGGTGGGGGGGGGGGGGGGGGGGGGGGGGCGGGGAAAAAAAAAAACAAAAAACAAAAAAAATTTGGTGTAAAAAGTTTTTTTCAAAAAAAAAAAAAAAACAAAACAAACAAACAACAACAAAAAAAACGCCGTTTTAGTGGTAAGGTGGCTGTGAAGTCAGGAACTAGGTCAAATGGCCAGTTTTAGTTTTTTCATGTTTAACGGATTAACATGTTTTCTTTCCATACATTTTAACAGAATCTATATATAATTATGTTTCCTATATTTGTTCATTTTACTTTTTACTATGTTACGGCATTTTTGACCAAGAAAAATCACATGGCTGAACTGCAAAGGCGTAATTCGCGTATTACGCAATAATCGCCTGTGCTATTCGGCGCGCGCGATGAATGAGAGCATCAGAAAAACGCCTGATGCATCGATTCGATATGACGCCCAACCCATGGTAAACGTGTATGCAATTGTAAATGGTTGCCCACGTGAGTTGCTTTTCAAACGAAATGGGATTTAAAATTTCACGATTGAGACTCATAAATTGTTGAATTTTGATCATAAGGATCCAGATGAAGCAATTTAACCTGGTGCATAATGCAGTGTGAAGCAAATAAGAGATGAAAGGCTGTGGTTTGGAGTGAATAAGGCTATATTTTGTCGCGAAATGGGACAATATTGGACAAATGGCGATTTTCTCTGTGTTCAATTTCGGCGATAATTCGTGATTTCGGTTCCCAGTTACTCGAAAGCCGTATCAGCAACAGGTAAGAAATGAATGCATCGTATAGAGATATCAAAAATCTCGGGTAGGTATTTTTATTTTTTCATTTGGTTAAAAAATCGTGATTTATGTCAACCTTTGAAACAATCTTGGCGTTGTTCCAAATGAAACACGCGGTTTTGGCTTTTTGGCAAAAATTGATAAATAGTGAGAATTTGAAAAAAGGGAAATACCGTCCCTAGAACTACGACTCTGTTAAACAAATACGACAAGCACATTTTTATAACATTCTAATTTTTTATAGGGAACCAAAAAAAATGAGTGAAAATCTCATTTTTTATGATTTTCTAAAAAAAAACGTATTTTGGGGGAAAAATATTATCATATTTGGATTCTTGAGTCATTTCCTTCTCAAATATGATACTTTTATATAGTTGGAACAAACCAATTAAGAAATACGGCAAAAAACAGTTCCTTGGAATTCCTGACTTCACAGCCACCTTAACCACCTAAATTTTAGACACAGTATTGAATAGGCTTTGCACAATGCAAGTTGTTTCCCATGGTACTTGATGGGGCATAGGTGCAAGTGCAGGCTTTCATACAAGTAGATAGGGAAACAATACACATAAAATCGGAACAGCACCTTTAATTTCATACTCAGAAGAACTAGTTTCAGATTCATTTGGTGTGTACACAGATTAGAACAAGCAAGTAGGTATCCAAATTGTGCAGAATCAAATGATGCCTCAATCCCACTCCACGATTCGCTATTGGCTTCTACCATAAAATAAAGGGTCTCTAAAAGGGGGGAATTATTGTTGGCAGAATAGTTCCTCATCTCCTTTTGGTACATATGGTTCAAAAACCGTTAAAAAAACAATAATTGTTCTCTTTTGATCAATTGTAGGTTATTGGTGCTGTGTGACCACACAGTAACAAAGTGCGAAAACAACTTCAAGGTTTGGATCCTATTTTCTTGTTATTTTGTATTTAAGGGCTAGTTGCAATTTAATGTTTAGGGACTGTGAAAGTCATATCATTTAGATTAAATCTGATTAAAGCCATAATAGTCATATTTGTCCTGAAAGTGCAGCCTGTGAAGTCCATGTCCTACTGAAAATTGAGACAAAAACTGTAGTTTTATAGTTACCATAAATATTAGCAACAGTGGTGAAGAGCGTCCATTACAATATGCAATTATCGGTTTTCCATCAAAATCCACTGGAGGTGGACTAATAATTAAGACAAGTAAGCGGTAGATACTAAGGCCTGTGGTGCAAGTGTCATTTAGATTGTGCCAGGGGTCTGATGGTTACAGATGGAGACAGTAAGGACCACTTTCCCGCTGACAGAGTCTGCTTTGACAAAATCCACCTTCTGCTAAAGCGCTAGGCAGATAAAATCAGAATTTTTTGTTGGATTTTGCCTGACGTGTAAAAACCAATGTGATGTATAAATTAGGATTTCTTGGCGGCTACCGCCCGTCATGATGGTTGTATATGGCAAGATCCTCGGCAATGACATTTTCTTATTTTTGCAGGGGGGTAACAGTAATAGCTCTTTCATGCCCTAACTTATCAGTTGTCAAAATTGTGTCCCACCACTGCGTTAAATATGATTCTAAAAATGAAAGGACAATGTTTAGGGTCAACAGCTGTGGCTTTACATTGAGTATTGTAGAAGGGATTGTGACTACAAAGTGGTCATCTAAATATGGACCAAAATGACAAGATGTATCTTAAGATGCCAGAAAAGGTGCACATTCTGCTTTTGGGTTTGAACCCACCCCCATTTTCAAAGAAAACAAGGGAATTAGTATACACTCAGGAAGGTTTAGGCCAAGAGAAGATACCAGTAGCTTCCCACAATGCATTGCGTCCATTGGACGTTTTTGTTACAGGTGCCATGGCGATACGTCTTGACCTGTTTAGAGCATGAAACCGCGTCTCATATAGAGATAGAAGGCCTTGTTTGTCCGCACCTTTTCTTCTTCTCTGGATTACACACGCTACAGATGGATGACAACCTCTTATGGATCCTATGTTTTCATCACTAACTGACCCAACCTCCTCACGTACCTGATACCCATAAAAACTCCGCCCCCATTGTGGATTTTTTAGTCATATTTCACTTGCGCGGAAGCTATTGAACTCTTCTCTTGTTTAGGCTACTCCCTGGGTCACAACTGTTTGACCCCATAAATATTTTCATTTTTTTTAGACACAATTTAAATTAAAAGCAGCGGCAACACAATTTTGACAACTGATATAAGTAGGGACTTGCAAGAGCTATATCTCTGCAAAGTTGAACTATATTGACCTAAACTTTATGTCAATTTATAAGAAGGGGTCTAACTGATGATCTTGTTTTGCAAAGCTAAATTTGATGATCTTAGGCATAAATATCATCTACATCGAACCCAGGCTTAAAATTTTATAAGATGGGTCTAAGGGGTTGGAAGGCTACTGCAGCTGTTTTAAGTCGGCGTGATCATCGTAAGATTAGGTGACATGGAAATGCTTTTATTTTTCACTGCTGAATTGGAGGCACTTAAGTTGGCCTTTGAATTAGTGCTGTGAAAATTCAAATGAGAGTCATTTCATTATATTACTGATTCCCACTATCTAGTCTTATGCGTTGAAAGGCCAGAGAATGTGTCATCCCCTATAGTGCATGAGTGTTGGAAGTATTCTTCAATTTGTCTCAATGATATAAATCCGTTTGTTTTAGCTTGGATTTCTAGCCACATTGGTATTCAGGGCAATGAAAAGTTGATGTATGGAGAAAAGAAGCCCTTATGAGGAATTATAAACAAAACATTGAGATTCCCTTTACCGATTTTAAGGCTTCAGTTAAAGCAATATCAGGAAATTAGTGTGGCAAAGTTGTGGGATTCATTTCCCTAATAAGAAAATGCATGCTTTTTTCAACCAACTGTTGGAGCTGCTTGGTAGTTCAGGTTTGATGGACGAAGGGACGAGATTGTTTTAGCACGATGTAAAATTAGTCATACTTATATAACCCATAGTTTCATTGTTAGAGTGAGCCAGTCCCGCGTTGTATTCCTTGTGATTGTGCTTGTGAAGCATGTATTACTTGAGTGCGTGATATGCGCTGATTCGTAGAAAATATATTATAGTGTCCCGATTGAAAACATTATTCAAAGATATTAGGCCCTTCAGGTTATAAATTCCTGAAGAGGCCGATTGATTTGTATAAATAGTTAACCTTTTTAAAAAAGGTTTTGATAATTACAATTTATTAAAAAAACAAAAAATTTTTTGATGTTTTTAACGTTTATTAATGATAAAAACGTAAGACAGATGATAACACAATTGTTGTTGGTTGTCGTTAAATTTAATACTCACTCACTTCTCTGCAAAATCAGAAAAATCCCAATGTGGCAATCTGGCATATAGGCCTACAAAGGTCATGATTGTATGTTATAGGCCCTTAAATGCCCTATTCTCCATAGAGAGACGTGTAAAACTAGAATTTTTAAGGAAAAATCATATTTCTCGCAATGAATGAAATTTTGGTAAAAATTATAACACAGGAATGTAGTCAGTAGGGGATACATAATCCAAATGTGTTGCCAGCTGATTATTTTTGTTTATTCTAGTTTTTCATAATAAGTGAGATTTTCAGGACAGCGGCGGATGACCCCACCTTATTTTTGAGAAAAACTTCCATTTAAGGGTAGGGCTTATACCCCGAGTGGTTGTGGTTATTGCAGGGATTTTGTGTACTTCACAAAACAAAGCTCTTTCAGCTCACTGTCTTTGAAAGAACCAGCTAGCGTTGCACTCAAAAGTAAAATAATGTATCCAAGCCTAATACTGATTGCCTTAACTACAGTTGATTAATCAGTTGCTGGACAGGAATGAAAACATGTGGTGGAACGGCATTGAGGCCAGGAGGAAATCTCGCATTTTTTTTTTTGCTGCTAAAAAATCAAAATGCACCGAACCTTGCAAGTTGTTGCGCTTACATGAAGATGTGTGTTATTCCTGTCGTGTAAGTTTTAATCCCACTGTAGATATAAATCATATCAACCCAAAGGTTTTTTGCCCAATAAACTAGGCTGGTATTTGAAGGGAAGTTTAACTTTAGACCTGGGTTTTAACTAGGGTTAGTCCTACATGAGTGGACCTTTTTCCTTTCCTTACTCTGAAAGTTGTGAAAAAACGGTGAGACTGAGGATTTTCTCACCTATACAAAAGCAAACTTTAGATTATTTGTAAGGAAAAGGTCACTACTGTAGGGACGAACCCATGGTTAAACCAGGACTAAAGTTAGTGTCCCTTTCAGAATACCACCCTAAGAGTACCGGCACCACCATTGTATATTGACTCTACAGGTGAATTTCACAAATATTTCAACCCTTCGTACGACTCATCGTAAGCAAACGCATCATAAGTTACTGTTAGAAATCCCTATTACTTATGATGCGTTTGACTTATGGTAGAAAGATCCTAATCAAACTAAAGTCTTAATTTAAACATTTTTCATGTCTTTTCATAAATAATAAAGTATATGTGGAATTATGTGCAATCCGACACTTTCTGAATAAATTATGCAAATGAGAGATCCAATATGGCCGCCAATGGTTGTCATTTTGAAGAAATTTTGATGCGTTCTCCTGACCAAAGTGTACCACCTATCAACATAAAACTTGGTATTAATGATAATTACACAATTTGCCTTGTACTGACCATTTTATTTTTTCTAATTTATGAAAAATAAAAAACGTCAATACAAGCAGTATCATCTAATGAACAACTCTGGCAAATGGTATTTTATTGAAGAAACAAAACTGGAGATATTGTGCATCAAAAATGACACTTTGGTCCAAAAATAGAAACTGAGAAATAGGCAAAATAGGTTTTCAGATACTTAATGGTCAATTAACATCACCAGTGTTCTTGCAGCCATTACATTACTTTCCTTAACCCCTATGTAAAAGAGGTTGTATTTGCCTGATTCCCTGGTCTGTATAGAACAAAGTGTTTCCATCTTTTTATTTCTGTAAGTTTGTGCAAAATATCCGTAACTAAGGTTTAAACGCGTTGCTAAGGAAACAAACATTATTATAATATGGTAATTAGCATTTTTGGATTTTTCATGGTTGAAATTACTGAAAACTGGACAAAACAGAAAATTGATTTCTTAAGGAAAAAACATTTTTGATTAGGATCTTTCTACCTTAAGATGGGTTTACGATGCCTCGTAAGTCTTTGTGAAGTAAAACAATGTGAGGAATCTGATAGCAGAAAGTAGCCTTTCAACTCTTGTTTCATTATTTCAGGTTGTGCTTCACCTTTGCACCCAGCAGTCCCAAATTCTCCAAAGAATAAAAATCCTCTTCAGAGACTAGATAGCGGTTTCTCAGATGGTGAAACAGATGTTGGTCTCCAGCACAAATTTCACGACATCCGTCTTGATGCTCCTTCTCCAGGGGATACGGATCAAGCCACGTCATGTGAGGCCCAGGATTCGACATCGACATTACCGACAGAAGCCACCAAAGCAGATACTGGATGTCAAAGTAGTGTGCCTGATGAAGAAAATGGCTCAAACAATGTACAGAAAGGTGAGTGCACTACAAATGGCACTGCTCGTGCAGTAGAAGCCATTGGAGTTTTGTATATGTGTGTGAGTGTATGTTTGTCAATGGATTGGCAGTAGTGTAAAAGGTGGAGGAGAGGCATGTTGGTGGTCCCGGTAAATATAAAAATTCTGACTTGAGATCAAAGAAGCTTTTCTCTGCAAATATCACAGATTTTGAAGCGCGATATTGCAAACCCCTGAACGAATGATCATGGAAGCGCATATTAATCCAAATTATTTGTCCGTATGTCCGTCCATATGCTTGGTCAACCTTTATAAAATGCTCTGCAGGCTAAACGCTATCCCTGATTTTACTTCAAATTTGGTAGGATGATACAGTAGCTTTAGGCTGCATTATTGCATATTCATGAATTTTAATTAGCTTATTTGCATATTTTTTTGACATTTCGGTTAACCTTTTTTTATCTCCCTGGCTTGAAAAGCAGTAGGGGGATTTTGTGAGGGCATGCATGTCCGTATGTATGCGTGTATGTGTGTGTGTTCCAGTTTGGATAACTATTTTAAAAAGGGTTTTGCAGGCTAAACGCTATTCTCGATTTACTCAAATTTGGTATGGTGCTAGACTGAGGTGCCACAATGTGTGTTTTGTTTTTGGCCTGCAATAATTGCAGTATTTGATTTTTTAATGACTGAATTGTCACATTCCATGTCCAATTTTTTAAAAGTTCATTGGAAGGGCATCTGGGGTCATCCCAGGTCAAATCACTAAAATGGTTGATGTAGCCTTTATCAAGGCTTTGATTTATTTATATTCGTTTTGGTGAGTCCCGCCCCTCTCTGACCGCTCAAAGCTGATCGTAATCAAAGCCTTTTCGCACATATTTCCTTTCTTCTTTGTTACCTCATTTATTTTTGGGAATTTCTTTTCTTCTGAATCTATAGCGATCGTTGATTGGTCCATGATTATGTCACCTGTCGCTTTATATTAACATAGTTCCCAGATTAACTGGTTTATTGGAATTCAATAACCATTCAATTATTTGATTTTGGACGATTCCAAAACAAAGCGAATACCGCCTGACAACGAGGAATCCCTGATACCACGCAAGCTGGGAATGTAAAATGTCTATACTCTTGCTGCTGTGAAACGGCCCGTGAAAATCATGGTGGAATTACAATGCATCGTTTTGGTCACTGTGTAGCCTAGGATCCGGTAACTGTGTAGGATATCCAAGGATTATTCAGCTAGCGCATTCTGTGCCGAGTCCCGGTGCTGAGTAGGCTATATGAGATGAAGCGTATTTGAAGCTACGAGCTACGGCTACGTGTACCGGCATGAGAATCTTCAGTTTTAAAACTGAATCAGTTTTTTTTTTTTTTGGCCCAATTTACGCGTTTTCATTTATTTTCAGCCCGATAGGGTATTTTTGCTGGATTTTCACACGCGTCTTTTCAGTTTTTTTTGTCCGTTCAGTTTTTTTTCCGAAAGTTCATGCTCATGCCTGGTGTCTGATCAGGGTAGCGCTGCAATGGTAAAAGTAGGGGTCCAGTGAAATAATTTGACCCTTACCCCCCCTTTTAGTCTGAAAACAGGGTCCACACCAGAAAGAAGGGTCCAAATTTGATTAATTGATTGAAAAAGGTTTGGTTCTCAACCATGTCATAACTTCCCTATAGCCCCGTCATGATCAGAAGTGTAGCAATTCACTACATCCATTAACCCTAACAAACCCGGACCGGGTCGTTTTGCCGGTTGACGGCCCAAATGCAACGAAGGGCAATCTATTTTTATTTTTAAAAAAAGCCCAGATGACAACGCAGAGCCAAATTTTGCGTTTCAAAATTGCATCTCGGCGTTTTTTTCCCGGCACAGGCAATAAGTCGCGTAAAGTCAATAAACGGCCCATATGCAACGAAAAACATGCGTCATTTTCCCGGAAGAACGGCCCAGATGCCGAAAACATCGCGTCCTTTTCCCCCCCGAAGACTGCCAGATGCAACGAGAAACACAGCGATCGCGCCATTTTCCGTAAAGACGTCTCACATGCAACGAGGAACACGCGTGTCGAATGCCATGAGAACAGGGATATAAATAAATAATAAATAATAAAGGATGCGTACTTCACACTGATTTGCATAATTTGTAGCATATAGTTCGCCATTCGTGAGTGCCTATTAACGCTACATCATAGTCGTGCGTTGTGCTATTATGCTACGTCAAGCTTCCGGTTTACTCATGAATGCGTTATATGCATAATTTAAAAGTAGCTATCGAAAATGGTGGCGCTATCCCCATCGAAATCGAATTGTCTATGGCATTGTACACGTGTACCCGCGCTGATGAAAATCATGCGCCTCTGCGGGCAAAAACGTCCGAAATGCAGTGAACAGCATCGCATCATTTCCCGTATGACTTCCCAGGTGCAACGAGGAAACAATCGCGTCAATTTTCCGGGAATAACGGCCCCAGTGCAACAGGAAATCGCGTCATTTTCCGTAAAGACGGCCCATATGCAAGGGAACATCGCGTGTCATTTCCGTTAATACGGTCCCAGATGCAATGAGGGCCAATGACGAGTCATTTGCGCGACGCAAAAAATAGCTTGTGACGGCCAGATGCACAGAGAAACTTTTCCTCCGACCGGTACGCCAACCCACACCCAAACGTTTTCGTTGTCTTCATTGCCTCTCGCCGCGTTAGGGTTTATGAATGGGCAGGTTGGGGGGAGTGCATCTTTAGTTTAATTTCACCTTCAATCAAAAAGGCCCTATCTACACTTGTCACTTAATATCCCCGCAATATTGACAAAAACCAAATCAAAAGAGAACTCGGTGCAAACAGAACCACTGCAAGCAAAGAAAGAATGGCACACGAAAATGACTAACTTTATCCCAAGACAGTTTCACTAATAATAATATGCTTACAGGCTTTTTTATGTTTATTTCAAAGTTTGCCCTTTCTTTCTCCACCTTTGCATCCCAATTCCAAGCATTTTTGAGGCAACATACACACAAAAGGGGCTCACAACAGGCCGTCATGTACTACACTTCTGCTAGCCTAGCCTTGGAAATACACATCCGCCAGAAAAATGGTTTTTTACTTTGAGAAATTACTCCAAATGCCAAATCAACAGAAAAACATATTCGCTACTTAACAAATTACAGGGTTTGCATTTTTTTGTCCCCGCCGTACGAGTTCTGGAGGGGACTATAAAATGGGCTCCGTCCGTATTTCCGTATGTCGTCTGTCAGTCCGTATGTATGTCCGTATGTCCGTATGTTGTCCGCTGATAAACATGTTCAATAACCCTGGCACATTGGTAATATCTTTTAGCCTATAATATAGGCTTATTGTCATCACGTAGCAACATTGAGATAGGAAACCAAGTTCTATCATAAATAGTCTCTCATGTCTGTCCAAATTCTTTGAAACTTGCAGGTATGCAAGAATGACATTTCTTGAAAAGTTATGTTGGGATTTTAAAATTCTGAGCGGGATGTTGCGTTTTGGTGCATTTTGTTCGGCCTCCCTTTTAGTGTTTTTGGCATGAATTGTGTTGGTAGGCAAAGATATGGTGATTTTGTACTGTTGTCCTATAATGTAGAGAATGCGGTGTGAAAGCTGAAAGCCATGCATTACAATGTATGGCCTAGAGAGCATGGATTCTGCAGCCTAGTCTAATAACCAATTGGCAGTAAATTTAAAGGCCCTTCTTGCCTATCGGTATACATCTTCAAGTAAACCATTTGCACTAATGGGCATTGAAAGTTTTACAGCCAAGTCCTGGCAGTTTGGGTACTTGACCTTACTAAAAGGCCCATGGACACACTCACTCTACCTCTGAGGAAGAGGGAAATTTCAATAAAAACTATTTTTTAACACTATGATTTTAAATTTCAAGTAGGGCTTCTTCTTGATAACATAAGTTAACTGAAAAATATTTAGTAATTTTTAATCTGTCTCATTATTAGAACTCAAGCTTAAAGTCATGTACCACAATCAGTTTCCCTACATTCCATGTGAAAATTCAAGGGCTGCAAAAAATTGTTATTTGTTTGTGGTCTGGAAAGAGGACATAGCAAGAAACAAATGAATTGCGTCTTTAGGAGGATATACTTGATAATTCAAATTTAACAGTTAACATTGCTCTAGAGAGGGTTGACCAGGCCTACTGAGGCAGCCCTTTTAAGTACCTGCTAGATGTACTAGTTGTACTTGTTGCTCCAGCCTAAATAATTAATGATGTCCAAACCAATCAAAAACCAGTGCGCCTTATACTGCTATCTGGAGACACGGTTAAATATGCCAACTGTGTTGTTCTTCTTCTTGGGGCAAGGCTAACCAATATTGTAGGTAGTATAACCTTGTGGCTTGTCACAAATTACTGAAAGTGAAACTGTGTTAGTTATAACCTTATGGATAAAAGTCTTATTATAACATTGTCTATTATTATCAGTGGGATGAAATTAGCCTAATTTTGAAGTTGCCAGTGGTTGAAAACGGTGTATATAGTCAAGGTAAATGATGAATATTAAATGATTTTGTTACAAGTTGTGACTGACCCACCATTA
>JAMKCH010074436.1:0-14431 GCA_023653785.1 Ophioderma brevispina | reverse complement strand
TTTTCTGATTTTCCACGATTTTTAACGTCCATGATGTTTTTATTTTTCCTGTAACTACACTACCATGCAATAGATTATAATCATATCTAGTATCCAAGTTAATTGTACATATAGGGAGACTAATACCATGTGAAAAAATAATTATACAATTAAAATATTCTATTGAGCGCATGGACTTACCACCACCGTCATGGACTTAACGTCTGGAGTTCACATTTAACATCCCCGTAAACGGGTTGTATGGATGTTTGTTATGGTATGTTGAAATTATGTTTTTGATGTCAGAGAATCTATTCTTGAAGTTTCAAATGACTTTTGATAATTAGAATTCTTAAAAATGGTCCATTTTAGGTCAAACTTTGGGACACGGGGCCTTTACATCATTTCCTCGCACTTTTTTTACATAAACTACCTTCCAAAGGGTAACAAATGTAAAGATAATACTAAGTTTTACCTGCTCAAGAATTTTGCCCTTTCTATCACTTTAGTTTTGTGAGTAAGGCCTAAGTTATATCCTTGGAATACTCCCATTGCTTGTCATGGGAAATGTGCATTGACCCCTGTGCTTTTCATTGGGCACATTCAGAATCATCAAATTGAATGTTTACAACAGGCCAGAAATAAATATATATGCTCAAAGTTTAGTAGGCATGTACATATTTGGTTATCTTTATAGTGGGTATATGTAGGAGTAGGTTTTTTTCACAGCGTGGTGTGAAAAAGTAGAAAAGTGCCCTCGTACCCAAGCTTGACCTAAATGGTTATTTTAAATAATACAATTACAACATCCTGTAACCTTTAAAAATAGATTCTATGGCATTAAACAATTGATAAGCAATGCAATAAGCACACACCTATGGGTTATCATTTTTGAGTGATCGAATGTTTGAAAATTCCAATTGATGTACCACCGTCATGACATTTGCAACAAATGTAACGTCCATGACGTACATTCTGGAGATTTTCTTATATTATAAGAAGGTGCTTTCCTTTATTTTAATTCAAAGTTAAGTGGGGTCCCATGTGTAGCTCAAAGTTACTAAATCGGAGTAGGTCGAAAATCATATTTCCCAATATTGTGGTCACATCAAAACAATTTCAACCAAACTCAAAAGAATGTGTCTTCATTTTACATTTCTGTCGGTTGCTTTTCCAGCTCTCAGTGTCAAAAATGACAAAATACAGGGGTTTTCATATTTTTACATTTTAATTTTGTTCTGGTGGAACCCTACCCTCCTATTTTTCATTTTTTTTCTGCATATTGAAAGCGCAGGTGTGCTTTTCATAATTTCCTTGCTGCGGGTAAATCATAAAAAAAATACTTATAACTCAAGATATACCATTTTTTTTTTTCCCAAAAATTGTTAAAATCAGTTTTTTTTGGGAAAAATGCCCATATCTTGAGTTATGGGTATTTCTATGTTACCCTCAGTCAAGGAAATTATGAAAGTACACCTGCTTTCACATAATCTGGCAGAAAAAAATGAAATAGGAGGTAGATTCACCAGAAAAAATTCAAAATCTAAAAATATGAAAACCCTGAATTTTGGTGTTTTTTGACATCTGAGAGCTGAAAAGCCTGTGGAATGTAAAAATTGAAGACACTTCTTTTGGTTGAAATTGTTAAGATGTGACAACATATTGGGAAAAATGATACTTTAGACCTACCTCTTGAGGGCAGTTGAGCTACACATGAGACCCACCTTAAATATAAGTGTTTACCATAGTTTAAAATACAAACAGGAATATGAACTGAGATGGCAACTTGAGAAGAGTTTTGGTTATAAATGATGTCCAAAAAAAGTGCTTTCTTTCTTCCCTTTTTCTTCCGTCCATGCACTGACTTCTATAGCTCTTTTCTTTTTAATTTACTATAAGCTTCTAATGTTTGATGTTCTTGTTAAACATTAGCATGTTAAACTATCAGTACCAGAAATTAACATAAATTCCTTGTTTCAGTATGTTGGATACATGTTACATACAAATATGACCTTTGTAAGTACCTATAGGCAAGATTCCCATTACAGATTTTTTTTTTTTCCATTTTTTGCAGATGTAATATAGCTCCCTTGCATGTCCCCACTTATTACCAGTTTCAAAATTGTGTCGGCTGCTAGCTTTAAAATTGCTCTAAAATAAGACTATTTGCATGGGGGTCATACAGCTGTGTATGACATTTCTCTACTTTTGAGCCAAAATAATAAATGAATTTATTGGCATGATCTATTTGGGCAACATAAATATCCCAAAATTTAAGATGTACCAGATGGTATTTGTGCTCATTGGGATTATTCCTTGTGAAAAACCCCAGATTTGTCCGACAGATGTACACGACTGTACAGCAATCATGGAAGCTGCCGTCTTCATTCCCTGTGCTGTATTTACGCACACACTACCCAGAAACAGAAAACCATGAACATACATGCCCATTCAGCCAGTGTGCCAAAAGCCTCCTCCTTGTGAACTTTGTGAGCATACAAAGGATACGAGTGACGTTCATGGCTTGTGGCGGAATGATAGCGTAAATAAATATGACAGCTTTCTTAAATTCATGAAAATGGTGTTTTTCTTTTGGCCGAAATACGCCATTACCATGAAACCTCTGATGGCAATACATTATTTAGGGATTTTCATTTTTTCACATGGTGTGATAGATTCACGCATCAATTCCTTGAAATGAGACCGAAATGACCGCAAATCGTTTAAGGTTGTTGATAAGGTTGAT
This sequence comes from Ophioderma brevispina, assembly GCA_023653785.1. Classification (NCBI taxonomy): domain Eukaryota; kingdom Metazoa; phylum Echinodermata; class Ophiuroidea; order Amphilepidida; family Ophiodermatidae; genus Ophioderma; species Ophioderma brevispina. The sequence goes on along the minus strand of JAMKCH010074436.1, from coordinate 11,706 downwards.
GGTTCTTGGACCTTAAAAACTATTGAAATGTTCCAGCAACCCAACCCTAACCCCACCAACACCCCAAAAACAACCCATGCCCTGAGTGAGAAAAAATGCACTAAGTCCCGAGAACGCAAGGCACAAAATCAACAGACCTGGCCAGCGACACCACGGCACCGCCCCTCCTTCGCGTTAACCCCTGTCTTTGTTAGGGCCCCGGTTCGAACCAACCAGCGTTTCTGACTTTTCTCTTTCTTCTCTTAATCCCTTATTCCTTCACTCCCTTCCCAGGCTTAATACAACTATGCAATGCTGAAGCCATATGTTACAACTGCTGCAAAGCTTGCCGCCAAAATGATCTTATGTGGGCACTGAGCCAAGAATTTGGATGGCCTGGCCCTGTTGGATGACCTGCCCACTTGTTTGGATGGCCAGTCCAGGTTGTACTCATTTGGATGGCCTGTCATATTGCTTGGATGGCATGCCTGCCATTGATAATGGCAGGCATGCCAAAATATGGCAGACCTGCCATTAACCCTCCAATTGATGGGCATTCATGTGACAACCTATCATTTATTATGGCAGTCTGCCAATGATATGGCAAGCCTGTGGATGGCTTAGTGCATGCTAATTAGGCCATCCACTTTGGTAATGGATATCTCTTCAACGAATCATCTTATAAAAAGCAAAATGTTTAAATTCTTCACAAGTCCCTGTCCCATTAAAACACCGATTTTAAAAACCACTTAAGCTCTTCGATTTTTGTGGTCATCCCCACTAATCTACTTTCATCTTACTTAACCATATGATGTCCTTTATCAATCTTTTCCAGAGTTGAAAACACCATACTACTGGTAGAAGTCAACCATTTCCAGAACTTTGACTGCTCCTTGACAGCTGTTCGAGACACTGTTGAGAGAAGTGGGATGCATCGACGGTGACATTTGAAGCCAGGAGTTAGTAGAGAAAGTACGAGCTACCAGCGCCAAAACCGTGTTTGGTTATCGTTTCAATGGACCAGACGGGTGGCAGGCACAGACGAAATGGACCATAGAGGTGTTGGCAGTAAAAATAGTTGAAATTAGAGATAATAACTTGATTAAAAATATTGGCAGACATCCAATATTGATCGCGATAGATCTTATAGGCAAACAACAAAGTCTGTCTTTTCTCAGTCCTTTTTTCGTTTGGGTGGGTTGTTGGGGGTTGAACCACCAAACAATAGTTTAGATTTAAATATATAATTAAAAAGGTTTTAAAGTATTCCACTGTCAAAAATGAACTGACATGGGTCATTCCACCAGGTTGGGCCCGCCCCAACTTTGTGACATTACCAGGATATGTTAAAAATGCCTTTTTAGTACATCTTTCAGTGTCATTGCATTTGAATAGGGGGTTTAAATTGATAGTATGAGGGTGAAGAAATGTATTAAATCATTTTTTTTTAAAGCCTATATATGAACAACTCGATTTTATTTTTTTTGAAATTTCTAGTGTGTAAGTTGCCCTAGAACATTATTCGGAACGTAACAGGGACACCAAGTACAGTTAAATCTTATGCAAACTGTACCAAAACCTGCTTTTAACATTAATATCCTGGAAAAACAATTCATTTTACCAAAGAATAACACAAGGAATACTTTGGAGTAATATTCATCAAATGTAATATAAACTATATGTTAGTACGCGATTATAGTTTGGAACTGCTGTCGGACGTAAGCAGTGGCACATGCATGTTTTTAAAATATAACTTTTACAATGAGCAGTACATGGTCATCCTTTAATTATTTCCACATTATTGGTTGAACACATTTGATGTTTGTAGGGACACTTTAGACACTTTTTCCATATACTGTGCGGTAGTGACACAAGAAAAGGTTTCCCCAAAATTGTGCAGAGAAAGTGGAAACCCGCCCCCAAATAACCACAATATACCAGCTAAAACCAAAAAAACCTAATTGCTATCACTGTTGAATGAGTGTAATGTGTGAAACTGTATTATTACAGGTAGTGACTGTACATCAATTTTGCTGGACACCAACCTGATTACAAAGCGTTAAATAGTAAACTTTCTGATGCATCTAAAAATTGTACTAAAGTGGTGGACACAACTGTATGGGGAACACCTCATTTTTGATGGGTCATACTATGATTTTGGGAATAAACTATGGAAAAGGAAATGAAATAATCTTAAAAAGTGGTCAGTATTGTTTTAAAAATGATTAATAAACAGGAAGAGTAAAATAATCCATAAAATTTTTTATTTTTTTTATTTTTTTTAAATATATTTGATAATAAAGGTTTTTGTCACAAATTTAACCTCTTTTTCCTTAGTCGACGTCAATTCTTAATTACCAAAAAATCTGAAAAAGTAATAAAGCGTAAAATGGCAGGCAGTATGTTGGTATCATGTTAAGACATTATACATAACCTATCATTGCAGAAAAGTAAGTATTCTGAAAATACTTTGACATCCTAAAATAAAATTTGAATATATCCTAGGCTATAGCAAAATATGGTTTGTCCAACCTGGTGGAATGACCCACCGCACGCCCTGGGTAAACCTTCATAAATGGTGCATAAAATCGTTGCGTGATGATTTGAACTATCTAAGGTCTTCTCATATAGATAGGAAACAACCAAGAGTATGCGTTGTAGGCTACTTAAACCCTGCCCACTGAATTAAAATGCGGGGTGGTTCCCTTCTGTAAATTCCATGTAAACCTTTCAAAGAATTATTGTGATCCACCCCAAAAGGTTCGGATACTTAGTAGACTAGTAGCTTAAAAGGGTGAAGGATAATTATTGTAGCAACTCTTGGGTTTAAGGTATTTTTTCCCAGATGAAAAAATGCCAAAAAAAGGATATCTCCATTTAATTGTATGCTGTAGGATAGCTTCAGACAGGAATGACTAAAATATCAAAAAAATTTTACCCTGTACTACATTATTTACTAGGTTGCTTTTAGTCTTATCACATCAATAGCTTTTACTATATACCATAATAAAGGTTTGTCGTCCTTACTCCAGTCTCGTGCAAAGCTCTGATTTTGTTTCCTGATTTTTTTTTTGATAGAATTTTTCTTTTTTTCTGCTCCTTTTCAACCAACACAAAAAGCAAAAATGGGATTCAGTATTGTTAACCTCCGGTTTTTTTTAATAAAACCGGGGGGGGGATATTGCGAACAGCAAGATTCCTTCTTATGTCAGTCGTGGGGCATTGGGGGGGAAGAACTAATTGTTGTGTGTCCCCTGAACGAATGTTCATGGCATGGCCATCTAGTCCAAATTACTTGTGTGTCCGTCGTTATGTACGTAAGTCCGTCGTCCGTATGACTGGGTTAACCTTTTTTACAAATGCTCTGCAGGCTAAACGCTTATCCCGATTTACTTCAACAAGTGTGAGGGTGGATTTTAGGGTGATAGAGTGAGGTGCCGCAAGATTTGTGTAGCTTTTGGTGCATTATTTGCCTATTCATGAATTTGTTAAGTAGATTATTTGCATAGTTTTCGACATTTCGGTGAACCTTTTTGAAAATGCTTGTGGCTAACGCTAATCCCGATTTACTTTACACTTGGTAGGGTGATAGCGTGAGGTGCCAAAATATTATATTAGCTTTTGGCTGCATTATTGCATATTCATGAATATAATTAGCATTTTAGCAGGTCCAAAAATGACAAATCTTTCCCCGCAAGGCTTGGTGCAAGTTATCTGGAGTTCCGTCAGGCGTATAATGAGGTATATAATTGGATGGAAGGAATGCGGGTGGTTTTGTTAAGTTTTAAAGGGTTCTCGACCTGATTAGAGGTTGGGCATATTTCGGGAAATTACACTATGCAAATAAGCTAATTAATATGCCAACAATCAGCGTCGGAATCGCTATATTTTTGAAACGGTACATCGGATGCGCAAAATTCCTTCACTGTTACAAAAACCCCATCATCATGGTGCGCATCTTCTTGGCCATTTAAAAGTTCCTGAACATGCGGCTTAGGTATGGCAAATGAGCTAATTAAATATGCATAATTGCTGTATCGCTAAAAGGTACTTTGGATATGCCAAAATTCCTTTTTGCTAAATGAAAAACTACTATACCATACATCTTATTTGGAAAGAAGAGGGATGGGGGAAAAGGTGGGGGGTGGGGGGCGGAGGGGGAAGGGAGGGGGGTTGGGGGGGGGAGGGGGAAGGGGGGAGGGGGGGGAGGAGGGAAGGGGGGAGGGTGGGGAGGGAGGAAGGGGGGGGGGTGTGGGGGAGGAGCAAGTGTGGGTAGGGTGTTGCGGGAGGAGGAAGGCCGGTGGGGTGTTGGGTAGGAGGCAGGGTGGGTGGTGGGGATAAGGCAGGGTGGGGTGTTGGGGTGGGAGGGGGGAAGAGGGTAGGGTGTAGTGGGAGGTGGGGGGCGTCGGGGGGGGGGGGTAGGGTGGGGGTGGTCGGGAGGGTCGGGGTGACCTTCTGTGACCTTGTGTGACCTTGGTGGACTTCGTGTAACCTTGGTGACTGTGTGCCTTGGTTGGGACCCCAGGGACCTTGGTGACCCATGGAACTTTGTGACCCCATGTGAACTCAGGGGGGACCCCAGGTGACCTCAGTTGACCCCAGATGCCATTGGGGACCTCATGTGACCTTTGTGACCCCAATATTTTTGCAACTCATAGCTGACCAATAAATAGGGGCTCAATCAATCGATTTATATAACTTGGTTCTATTTTGTATAAAACACTTCTCTACAGTGCATTTGTTCTTTTGATCATCATTTGCCAAGTGATCGCGCAAAACCAGGCGACATTGTGGTTCGAGAACCGCCTGTTTTGTATGTTATCTCCTGCCCAAAAACTTGGGCCAATTGCAGCCAAACTGATCAGAAGAACCACTGGACAAGGCGCATATATTGGTGTACTCTGACTTTGGTGAGGGGGTCATGTGGGGGGATTAAGGGGGCATTCTTTGAAAAATCTATCCAGTTGTTTTACTGACCACAAAATCAAATGCTACGATCACAAAATTTGGTCAGTATAATGTGATGCTGACCCAAGGCCCAGATGATTGAGGTCTACAAAGATGGGTCAAAGGTTTATGTGGGTGGATTAAAGGGGAGATTCTGTCCTTTTAGTTAAAAGTGACTGGTTTTTTTATATTACACCCCAAATGATTTAATCCCAAAAGGGGGGTATTAAGCAGTTTAATAAGCCCCCAAAGGCCCAGAGAAACGAACGCATGATAAGGGCGGGGCCGCCATCATATTTTATAGTTTTGTAGATCCCTATTCTGTTAATTACAGCACAATGTAATTATGCCAAAGGCTTTAAACAAGCATTGACAAACACAGGAGGAGTTCCATGTTTCAATTAAAAAGTTCGAACTATTTAACGAAGCAGCGACAGTACTGGAATGTGGTAAACTATGATAGGATCTCTTTGTCCAAGTGTTGTGTCTGTTGATTCATAGGTGCAAGGTAAGATCCCATTTTTCGATGAGGTCAAAGGTCACTAACAGGTCAAAAGGCATGTGAGCCAATTGTAAGATGTTTGTTAAAATTGACCTCAATTGAAACGTTCAATTGGAACAAAAACTTGGTTTATGGCTTATTACACACAAACCATCATTTGTTTGAGGTCAAAGGAACATATCAAAGGTCAAAAAGGTAAAATCAAGGCTCAAAGCGTCCATGAGGCCCTACATTCACAAAACACGGGCCAACAGCAGGTGATACAGCAGTCCGAGGACCACAATATTTTTTACTGATGGCTAGCAGATAATTTTCACAAAAAATTTGATGTGCTAGTAATTAATACTAATCCTGAAAAAAAGTTAGTTTTTGCTCAGGGGCTATTAAACTGGTCAAGGATCAACTGAATAGTCAGCCCTTTGGGCTAATCCAATCCAACTTAACGGAAGTTGATGGCCAGACGACCAGGCTAACTAATTCGATATAAACTGATTATTCTGTTTTTTCCATTGCAGCCGCCTAGCCAAGAGAAAGACCGTAAATCAGACGTTTAAATGTGGTGAAGTGAAGACGACGAGGGGTACTCGGTGAAGATGAAGATGAAAAATTACGTCAAGATATGCAATATTGTACAGATGACAGCCCTCTCTACATCTTTGACAGCAGCTTTGGTGATGTAAGTCAATTTCTATTGAGGATGTTTCCTGGTTGGCCAGTGTGTAGCAATGTTCTGGGTTATGTATTGACTGGTTGTGTCTGTCTGTCTGTCTGTGCTGATGTATACTTGTGTGACTCCATTCTATGTATTGCTTTATTCCGTCTATGACTTGTGTGTTTGAATTGGCCTACTTGTGTCAGGGGGTTGACCCTTCGCGCTGTCGTCCTTTGCGCTCCCTTTACCCACAATTGGTATGGCAAATAAAAAAATTACGAAAGTTCGGAATATCCAACGATGTTGTTTATGGTCTCCGCTTTTTTCTAAATTTTTAACCTCATGGTATAGAGAGTTACGGTTCCACCGTTGTAACCATGGACAGTAACGAACTTAGCATTGCCAAGACTCGGCCATCGACAAATAAGATAGAGACCGCTAACCACGCACCCCGCTGATGATTGTCTTGAAGTTAGGTCACCATAACAACACTGCGGAGATGGGAGAGGCGTTGCTATACGCACTAATTTCGCACCACCTCTTCGCGCAGTGTCGTGCGCATTTTTGCGCCGATACAAGGCGTAGTACGCGGAGGTATTCTCACAATAACTTGCCTAGTTCGAGGCCACAGTTTTCAGTGACGATGACGTGACTTGTGTTGATCACTCTAAACATGTTGGCATTTAAACATGCTTACATGCCCGTACACTGGGGGTGCGGGGTTTGGTCGACACCCTCCACCGGCCCCATTCCAAAAAAAAAGGGGAAATGTCCCCTTTTTGTGAATATTTTGATAATGAGGGTCAACAGTTATAGAAATTTGACAAGAAGTCTACTGTTGGTGGTTAATGTTATAAGAGTCAGTATTTGTTTCAAATCGACTCCAAATTGCTAGCCTATCTAAATTTAAATAGGAAACCTGATAACTTCGGTAGGAAGGCTTTGGTTTGTTTTGCTTATAAATGAAAACATAGGCGTTTAAGGGATATTCTTTAAAGAAGACCAATCTTCACCCTTGTTTATAGAAAAAACATGTCAATGACTGTTATACAAAACATGTTCAATGTTTACAGTTGTGTTTAAAGAAGGACTCATCTTCACCGTTGTTTACAAAATTGAGTTTCATAATTTCCGTTGATCCTTAAACGAACGAGCCATCTACATAATTAATTTAATTTATGAAGCCACTATCAGCGATTTCTTCCAAAATGTAAACAATCGCACCCCTTGTTTTTCATCAAAATATATTTTTTTAACACTGTTGTATTGGAATTGTTTGCGTAAGACCTCTGCAATGCTATAAGCGTAACACGCCCCTATTGTCCAATGTGTCCAGAAATGGGATTTTATGCTTTGTTTACTAATAAAATGGGATTTGACTTTTAAGGTCTCGGAAAACAGTCGAAAATGGCATTTCAAGACGCTTGAACTGTTTTAGTGTCTGTTTTTCACAAAGAAAAGTAATATAAGTTGTTGATATAACCTAACACTATAGAAATTTTGAGACAAAATGGGCATTTTGAATTTGAAAAAAAATGGACGTGATTTGTTTACATTATGGTTTCACTGGAAAGAAGGACATCCTTTGAAGAAATACTCCAAATCCGGACAAACACAATGAATGGTGGACGTGCATTTTAACAGACGTTTGGTTGAAATTTAGGCCTAAATGGGGAAATGATAATTTGAGTTGTGTTTGTTTTACTGAGTTATCTAAACAGATCGGGAAAATGGGTTACAGGTAATAGTGGACAAGACTCTAGTCGAATTGTTTAGAAAACATGTTAAGCGATACGGGAAATGTTTACAAAAATATTTTCATTGAGGGAAAACATGGTAAATTCGACCGGAATTAGTCGTTTCGAAGGCCAGGGTTCGGTTTTTTACTAGTATTTTAAAGTTTTGCGCTGTCGCAGCTGAGGAGAAAAAAAACGCCAACGGACCAGAGAGGAAAAATACGCGAAGTGAGGTTGCGCCTATGAGTACCCCATCAGTTGAGTCGGGCGCACTCACAGCGTTGGTAAAATTGTTGCTAGCCTCGACCGACTGCAATATTCGCGCACGGAAGATCTCGGTCTCTAACTTATTTGTCTATGGACTCGGCTATTATATAGCGCCCTCGATTGAACCTAGACCCACCCCAGTTTAGGGGTTGGTACACATGAATGTTTCAAATGTTAAGTATTGTTTCAAATGCCCTTTTCAGTTTTCAAGGTCAATTGGTGTGTTGTATAAAAATTTAGCTCCTTTAGTGCTCTTTAGATTTATTTAATCTATTTTATGAATCAGATTAACATAATTTGCTACAGAACTTGCCAGTCGACCAATTGGGTCCCTTCATTGAAATCACTGGAATAGGGTGTTTGTTACTATATGTTTTGTAAAAAATAACCTTAATTCACTGTTTATTTTGTGGCTTACGAAGTAAGTCTATAAGACTGCGGGTGACAGATCAATAAGCTCATCAAATCTTTATTCCAATACTACCACAGTATGAAAACAAAACAGTGATATGGATGAGTCGAGGGAAAGGTCCTATAGGGTCCAAAACACTCACCCCCGGTGGAATACTCAAACGCAAGAAAACAGGCCCTAAACTATCAAGAAAGCACAGAAAGTGGTTAAACTTGTAACACTGGAAACACATTTGTAAGATAAAATCAATGGAATAGTCAATACTCTGGTTCACTGTAGTTGTCTGGCGAATAGTGATGCATGTTAGACGGTGTATTTTTTGTCTTTTTGTTTGGTTGTTTACCAAGAAACAGGGACCATTTTTTGGACATCAAGTTAGTAAAACTGTAAGTGTAAGAGATATACACCACCATGGCTTATCTGTTGGCCCCCTGGATGTTTCATATCAGATTGGGGTGATAGTGCATAGGGGTTCCTTCATAGTGGATGATGTCAAAGGGTCATGGACAAGGTCAAAGGGTCAACGGGGTATGTTCCAGTGTGGTTAGTTTTTGTTTTTCTGGTCTCTTTGAAAGGTGAAGTCCGATTTCAACCTTAATTGGAGTCGAAGTGCAGTACGGGTTCCTTCATATGTTGTTGAGTCAAGGTCCAAATATCAAGGTCAAAGAGTCACATATCAAGGTCAAAGGTCACATATCAAGGTCCAAAGGTCATCTGCGGTCATTTTCCCCTTTGGTTAGGCTTTCATTTTTCAGAAAAAATTGTACATTTCTAGATATTATTCATGAGAACAATTTATTGAATTTTGATTCCTGGAAACTGACGCTGGCCCCCCCCCAACTAATCACCTTGTGTATATGCCATCTTGACAGGGGGTCGCATAAGTTACTTGCTGTATTTTTAGTTCCCGTGACCCCCCTTTTAGGGCCATTTCCAGAGACCCTACTTTTCATGCATGTCCAAAGCCATATTCTACCAAATTTTCTTCAAAACTCCTCAGCTTATTTCTGAAAATTTTCTGAAAACAATAGTTTCGGAGACCCCATTTTTTGGGCCTGGAATCACCCCTCCTAGTCGGAGACACCAATTTTGGGCTGGAATAACCCCCCCCCCTCCCCCGGTACAGGTTTGATTAAGAAAGCCAGAAAACCAAAATTGAAAAAAACCAAGACCAAAAGTTGCAGGAGATCCTGTAAGACAAAAATTTTAATAAGTAAATTCGAGATGTGCACCGCAGCACGTGGATTTTGTTCGCTTTAAGTGTGGTGGTAGGGCATGATGAGATATGAAATCCTGAAATTTTGAGCGTCATAGTCCATTCGTTTTTTCCCGCTAGGAGCAATTGGAAATTTAGGGGTCACCATTAAAAGTTGCCCCAAATGGAATGACTATTGTTGAGAGGGTCATCTATGGGCTAATATTTTGGGTAGAATTAAAATCTGGCATCAGAAAGTTTATCGTGTTTACTTTTAGAGTGAATGAGGCCTAAATATGCGCCCGTTGTTCATTTGGGCCAAATCTGGGGGTAATAACTCCCAAATTAAGAACATTTTTAGTGCCATTTTTGGTCAATCAGAGGTACATAGTAGAACTTTAAACCAAATAAACCAAGACAATTCTGAACACATTAGAAAAGTATTAAGTGAGGTACAGACTTGAAATGGTAATTGTATTTTTTGAACTTTTGGACTCCCATGAAAACCAATGTTGGACATTCGAACACTGCCCATCTGCTTCAGATAGTTGAAGTATATCAATTAAACAACTTTCCCTGAAAGAACGAGCTTGTTCTTTATTTTGTCAACAACAAAATACACACTCAAAAGTTACCACACAAAGGTATACGTGACCAGAGGTCATGGTACATGCACCAGGTAACATATCACCATGGGGATATCAGCAAAAAGTATCTTGTGCAGAAAACAATGAAGGGACATCGAGACCCCAAGCTGATTCTTTCAAGAATTGTTCTTTATTGATGTATTCTCAACATATCTGAGTAGAGGGGTTATGTCCTATGTCAAACATTTGGATTTCAGGGGGGCCAAACATGTCAAATTGCAAAATTAGGAATGTTTCAATAGGCTCGACACTCGCTTATTACTTACCCGATGTACTTATTATTGTTACTGGTAGAAAGTCCTGCAGTGTGACTATGGTTAACAAGAAACGGACATTTTAAAAATTTGTAACAGAGTTCTGACCCCCCCCCCCCCCCCAAAACTTGTTCCCACATTTGAAAGATATGGCATTTCTACACCCAAATAACTGTAAAAGTAAAGGAGCTATCACATTTTGATGGCCAGATTTGAATTCTTTACACCAAAACAATTCCCCAGATAGTGATTTTCAGAGTTGGGAAGGGGTCCATTACAAGTTTGTGGCCCTCTCAAAATTGTCTTTTGCATCACACAGGCATGTTTGTGGTGACCCCCCTAAATTTCTGAATGCTCCTGCGGGAAAACGAAAGGCGGTATGGGGCTCAAAATTTCAGGATTTTCATTTCTCATCAATCTATCATCACACAAAAAAGAAAAAAAAATCCATGACATGCTGGCAGGTGCACATTCTCGAGGTGTTGACATGGAATAGCCCAGTTAAGTTGGAATGTAGGATATGGGAACTATCACTTAGCATGCCATTTGTTGCCTGTACCTATAAGTGGTTGTCGCGGTACCTATTAAGTTGGTTTCACTCATTGCAAACTCAACACACACTCTGGAGGAAGCCACAGCATCCTTGATGCTCTCGTATATTATAGCAATTCAGAAATTCAAAGCTTTCATATAACAACCAATTTCACGTTTTAAGTCTAAATAGTCAACAAAGATTATCGCCTATTATGTTATCCCTGAGTTTTACCTGGACTTTCTAGTGCTGTGTCCCACCCCTTAACATCTAACCCGCGTCGTTATAGGGCCCCTGTTGGGCACATGTCTAATTTAACAAAAGAAAAGTTCACAAGTATACCTGCGTAAACTGTCTGTCTGTCTTTTATGTCACAATGTGGTTAAGGGTTTTGATAGGGAGTTTTGAGTTGTATTTATGTCACCTATTTTAAGAAAACTGGAAAGTGTGCATATTCCCCCTCCCCCATGAAGTCGCAAACCTGGATGGAAGAAACCCCATGTAAGGTTGCTGAATTCATACGGCAGGGGAACTTGTGCAACGGACCACGTCTTGCCAGAAAGGAAAATACATTCCTACAAAA
>JAMKCH010074431.1:0-47150 GCA_023653785.1 Ophioderma brevispina | reverse complement strand
ACGTAGCGCGGGCCACGGCATGGAGATTTCCATTAGCGGACCACTTCATTTGGTCAGCTGACATCCCCCAGCTATACTAACGAACTTTGGGTGAAATGTCAAGTACCCTTTCAAAAATACACTAAGATCCGAGTTCAGAAAAAAACTAAGTCCGAGCGGAAGCCTCTTGTTCAGCGGGAAGTCGCCCTATATCTTTGGATGAAAAGTCACGTGGCCGGGCCACGCATGTTGACCTTTTCAAAAAGAACTAAGTCCAGAGTCGGACGCGCTTCCGATCTGTATTTACCTGAAAGTGGCCGCTAGACTTAAGAGTTGTGGTGTGCTGAAGCTTTCGGCCTGTTACGTCTGGTTGGATGGGGCGCGCGTTATCCACTGTCAATTGGAGGATTTTTGCCCAAAATTATTTTGAAAGTGGGTAAAAAGTGGGTTAGTAGTTATTTTAGGGATATATATTATAACCTAATTCTTAATTTAACTCATGTGAACTCTTCTTAACTTACTCTAAATCTAACTCCTATTCTTAACCTAACTCTTATTCTTAACCCTAGACCTATACTTATCTTACTCTTACACCTAAACCTACTCTTTATCTACGTCTTAAACCTAACCTACTCTTAATGTACTCGTATATATACCTAATTCTTATTTAACTCCCTAAACCTCTTTTCTTAACTTACTTTAAATCTAACTCTTATTCTTAAGACCTTAGACCTATACTTATCTTAACTCTTAGACCTAAACTTAACTCTAATCTAACGTTTAAACTAAAACTAACCTTAAACCCAAACAAACTTAATTCTTTATCTAACGCTTACACACAGACCTAATTCTTATTTTAACACTTTCTTAATCTAACGACTCTTACAATAAGCCTAAACTCATCTACTCTTAACCAACCTAACCCTAACACTTAAACACACCTAAACCTAATTCTTAAGCTCGCACTCTTACACACAGACTAATTCTTGTTTTAACTCTTTTCTTTTCTTACCTTACTTCTTACTCTAACTCTTAAACCTAAGCCTAACACTTAACTAACTCGTGCCCTAAGACTAACTCGTTATAGTCTACCTCTTTACTAAATACCCCTAACCCTAACTCTTAATCTACTCTTATACATATACCTGAATTCTAATTTACCCTCCTGTTTAACTCTTTTCTTAGCTTAGGTTTATTCGTAATCTAAAACTCTTACAACTAAGCCCTAACACCACTTAGTCTAACTCTTTCCCATTCAAATTTTTCACTAACTCCTTCTTTCCACAAAAAACCTAACTCCTAACTCTTACTCTAACTCTTAAACACTAACCTAAATCTTAATCTACCTCTTATAACATTACCTAATTCTTAATTAACTCCTCTTAACAACTCTTTTCTCGTAACTTACTTTATATAACTCTTATCTTACCAACTCTTATTCTTCACCTTAACCATACTTCTCTTTCTCTTAGACCTAAACCTAACTCTAAACTCTAAAACTTTTAAAAATAAACCTAACACTTAAAACACCCCTAACCCTAATTCTTAATCTAACTCTTTACCCCTACCTAATTCTTATTTTTAACCTCGTCAAAACCTTACTCTTACTCTAATTCTTACACCTAAGCCTAACACTTAATCTAACTCTTGGCACAACCTAAACCTAACTCGTAATCTGAAGTCTTCCCTAAACCTAACTCTTAATCTAACTCTTATAAATATACATATTCTTAATTTAACTCCTGCTAAACAGCCTTTCTTAACTTACTCCAAATCTAACTCTTTATTCTAACCCTATACCTACTTAGCTTCTCTTGCCCCTAAACCAACTCTTATCTCTTGCACCAAAACTTAACCCTTATCTACTCTTACAAACACCTAAACCTAATTCTTAATCTAACTCTTATACATATACCTAATTCTTAATATACCTACTGTTTAACCTCTTTTCTTCTTAACGTCTCTTAATCTAACTCTACAAACACATAAATAATTCTTATTTTCAAACTCTTTTACTTACATTACTCTCTCTTATCTAACTCTTATACAAACACCATAAACCTAACTCTTACAACCTAACCTAACCTCTTAATCTAACTCTAAAACCTATATCTATGTCTTAATTAACCTCTTAGTCTTTACCTAACTCAAATCTACACTCTTTTCTCACAACCTAACTCTAACTCTTATTATTGAGGCCTAAACCTCTTGACTTCCTAAACCCAACTCTTATTCCTAACTTGAGACCATAATTATCTTACTCTTAGACCTAAACCAACTCTAAAATCTAACGTCTTAAAATAAACTACACTTACACACAACCTCAACCTAATTCTTAATCGAACTCTATACATACATAACTAATCTATTTTTAACGCTTCATACCTTACTCTATAATCTAAAACTCTACACCTAAGCCTAACATTAATCCTCACTCTTGCACCCTAAAAACCTAAATTCTCTTAATCTAACTCTTCTAACATATACCTAATTTCCTTAATTTACTCCTGCTAACTCTTTTCTTAACTCACTCTAAATCTAACTCTTATTTTTAACCTTAGACCTATACTTATCTTACTCTTTTAACCCAAACCTAACTCTTAATAACTCGTAAAGCCACCCCTAAACAAACACACCTACACCTAAACTCTATGTACTCTTATATACTATCACATAACCGAATCTGAATTTAACGCCTGTTAACAAACCTCTTTTCTTAACTTATTTAATCTCAACTCTATGCTTAAACTACCGCTTATTCTTAGCCATAGATCTATACTTATCTTACTCTTAGACCTTAAACTAACTCTTTAATCTAACTCTTAAATTCAACCTAACAGCTTAAACACACCTAAAAACCTAATTCGTAATCTAACTCTTACACACATAATCACCGAAATTCTTATTTTAACTTCTTTCTTAATTAACTTACTCTTAATCTAATTCTTACACCTACACTTATTCTTAATCTAACTAGTCCACCATAAAAATCAAACCCAATGGAGCAGCTATCCCTGTAAAATGGCATACTATGTGATACTCCCCCATCCCTGTAGGTCCCATACTTTATGGACTACGGGAGGGGGAGTGTTCCATTTCAAGGTATGACATACAGGGATATGCTGCTCCAGTTGGGTTGAACTTTTTAAATCAAAAATCCTAATAGCTCGGGAATCTAGCAACATTGTAACACATCTCGATACAAAAGGTTTGAGTGATTTAAATGTAGAACAGCCTGACAGGGACCCCCCCTGAAAATTACTGTCACTTTTAATCCTTTTTAATATGGCACCTACTGCACTTTCAGTCCCAGGCAGGCCAGTAGCCAGAGTTTATTTTGGGGGTGGATTTTCCAGAATGGACCTTCTAGCGCGAAGCGCGATCAACAAACCGTGGGTGCAGGGCCGCCTGATACTAGGCCCCTGCTGTGTCCAGGGAACAAAGGTCCCCGTAAGCTCTGCGATTTTTTGACAATTTGAACATTAATTTTATGGTTTAAAACATGACTTTTCTGGAAATTCTATCTATTAAGACGTTGAACCTCGGGGGGAATTCAAATATGCCTTGGGCCGGGTCGTTTAGAGGAAAACAAACTGCAAACTTCAGCATGATATAGCGGACCTCTTATTTTGGAGATTGCCGTTTTTGGTGGTGCGGTCGCACCAACCCCCCCCCCCCCCCCCACCCCGCAGCCCCCCTCCCTCCCCCCCCCACCGGCTACAGCCCTCCGCTGTCATTAATACGGTGATTTATCCCCAATCGAAATCGCTTAATTGGGAGTATTTTAGGTATTTATTTTTGTAATTTTCAATTTTTCTCCTAATTTGAGATCTTTGAATGCATCTTTATTTGGTGTCAAATCGGGACAGCCGATCAATGTTTACGGTCGATCACAGCAACCAGATCCGTAAAAAATTTGGTAAAAAGAAATTTTCTTATACAATGCATACATTAGAATTCCTTATGTATGTTATTTTTTTGCAACCAGCGATATTAAACAAACAAACAATAAAATTCAAAACAATGAAATTAGTGCGCTAGCCGTATTTTACACAGTTTTAAAATGGTTTCTACATTCGTCTTTCCTAATTTTTTTGTTATAAATAGAAAAGTTACAACTCAAAGTGTTTTATCATAATGCCTCAGAAATCGTCGATTCTCGCCTTCAAACGCTTTTACGCAAAATGGGTATTTTTAATCACACAACCATTTTTCTTCCTCTGGCCCTGTCCCAGACTTGGCCAAAAAAAAAACTTCAGTAATGTGTATTTTTTAAATCATAATCATTATCTATGTCGTACAGAGCCCTTTTTTTTGCAAAATCATGCCTTACTTTTTAAAAGATCATGATTCGTTTACCAATTACTGTCTTCCCGCCAAAACAGTTGCGGGGGGGGGGGGTGAAAAAATCACTCTACTCGAATGTCAAAAATGCCAAAAAGGGCTTCTGTAATGACATAGATTAATATGGATTACTGTATGTTTTAGAGGTAAAGGACAACAAAATGTCCTTTAGGTTTTTTCTAAAATCTTGTCTTTCGGAATTGCATTAAAAGTTATTTATGTTTTTTTCTAAATCTTGTTTTATTTTCGGTCCGTAAATGCATAAAATCCAGATGACCGTGTTTGCCATGCAACAGTGCACCCGCGCGCATCCAAATACATTGGTATTTTGGTTTAAAATTTTAAGCTGTGCAAATAATTTAATCAGTCCTGTGGAAAATTTTATGAAAATAAAGATTTTTTTTTTGTTTGGGTTAAGTCCCCTTTTTTTAAACACGTTTTTAACGGGTATTTTTTAACAAGTTGTCTGTGGCGATATGGGGTATAATAGACCGGTTCAGGAAGCAAGGCGAGTTAAAAGGAAACTAGAGCGCAAAATGACAAAATCTTACCTTCAAGTTGACAAAGATCTTTTCTTTGAGTAATATAAGATGTACAAACAACCCCGGCAAACAACTGATTGAAGAATGCAAATGTAGTAATTACCGCACTTAAATCTCTGTACGTAATGACAAGCAGCTTTTTCAGGAAACCCGTGTTCCTTGAATACAGCCTGCCTGGAACCTTCCTGACCACACTTGCGCAAGAACTTTAGCAAGTAAATTTGCATAATTCTTCCATGGAAAGATTGTGCAATACATGAGAAGCTGGATAATATGGTTTTGCCAAAGATACTTGTTAATGTGGCTGAAAACTGCACCAGCAGCTTTGTTGAATTTGAGTCAGTGACAGAGGACAGAGGATTGATTGTGTTTGAAAAACCTGGATTATGAACGAACGTGGAAATTGAGCACGGGAATTGGCAGACTGTAACATTCAGGTAGTCGATTCATATAAGTCCCAAGGATACAAATGAGGTATTTAAAGTAAAATTAACAGGAGTCATCGGAAAACTTTTTGTGCATTAGGCATGTTAGGAATGCAGGAATCTCTTTAGAGGTATGCTTCTGTTTAGTTCGGTCGGTAATAGTTGCCTTTCGGCAAATCACACCAACTTTGTAAAAACCCATAGACCTTTTTGCCAGGAGACTTCAGCGAAAACCTACTGCTGGTAAATACTTAAAAAATGGTTGATAACGTGAGACTTGAATGAGTTGATGGATGTTGAGTTAACAACAGAAGCAGGGAGTTTATTCCACTCAACGGTGGTCCTGGGGAAGAAGCTATATTTGTAAGCTTCCTTGGTAGCGTGCACTTCTCTGAACTTAAGGTTGTGGCCTCTGGTGTTACGAATGTTGGGTGTTAGGAAGGAATCTCAACCAGACTGTTGTGGATCTTGTACAGCATACAGAGCCTCTCGATTTTACGCCGATCTTGCAGGCTGCTCCAGCCAAGATCTTTAAGGAGGTTGGTGATAGCTCCACTTCTCTACTATAGGTCCTTTTGCAGAACCTGACTGCTTGTCTCTGAATACGTTCTAAGGCTGTGATGTTACATTCAGTACGAGGATCCCTGGCCAGGCAGACGTAGCGTACTCTAAATGAGGGCGCAATAGGGAGAGGTCTTCTTCTTATCGTGTCCAAACACAGTGGTTCTAAAATATCATCCAGCCAGAGATGGGTACTACGTCTGGCTGCTTCCCTGAATTCCACAAGTCCTTGTTTGTGCATTGTTGCTCCAGCAGTGGGCAGACCAAGAGATGTTCCATTGTCTGTGGTGCTGTTCCACAACCACAGGTAGTGTCCTGATCTGCTTCCAGGTAGCCCCACTTCTGCAAGGAAACCTTAGATCGGCCAATTCTGGTTCTCAATCTATTGAGGAATTGCCATTCAGCCCATGAGGAGTCAGGTCCAGGTGGGAGATGCTCACCAGTTTCAATACCAATAGATGCTACTTGGTTGGTGGCAAGTCTTTCTTTCCACAGGGCGACTCTCTAGCTTAAGCTCCTTAGAGACTGTTTCAAGAGGTTGGACTTTGCTCAGTTAAGAAACTCTCTCTGGATTTGAGGCGAATTGGCAGCAGGTATCTGTCCAGACATAGGGTGCTTCACATTAGATACTTGGCAGCTACGCTCTTGCATGCTCGCTACGCTACGACGGATGTCTGGTGGAGCAATATTAGGATGTATAAGTTTTCCGTTGATGTCGGACGGAGGCTTCCGGTAATGAATCAAGCTTCTTAGCATGGGTTGATCTTTCCCATACAGGGCAAGCATACTCCGCACATGAGTAGCACAGGGCAAGTGCCGTCGATCTTAGGGTATGTGGGTGAGCATCCCCATCTTGTGCCAGTGAGTTTGTTCAAGATGTTATTGCGTGAACATACTTTAGTCTTCGTCTTCTCGATGTGGGTCTTTAAGAGAGAGTGTGGTCCAAGGTAACTCTTAGGTAGACAAGGTTATCACAGTGCTCCAGGGGTGTTCCAGACCAGGTAACTTTAAGCTGACGTTTGGCATTACGGTTGCGTAGATGGAAAGAACACGCCTGTGTCTTGGATGGATTTGCACGTAGGTGGTTTTCCTCATAATAATGAGTGAGTTCATCCAAAGCTTTGGAGAGTCTCAATTCAACAATTGTGAAGTCTGCATCTTGTGCGCTAATTCCAAGATCATCTGCATAAATAAAACGACAGGTTCCTGCACTCCTAGGTTGGTCGTTGGTATAGATGTTGAACAGGAGAGGAGCAAGCACGCTCCCTTGTGGTAGTCAATTCTTGAGCCTACGCCATCGGTTCTTCTTTGCTCCCAGCTGAACAAAGATCATCCTGTTTGCCAGCAAGCCTTTGATAGGGAGAGGTAAGCTGTTATTTTAATCTCTTCCGGGCAGCTCCGCGGGTTCCTTTTAAGTACACCAAGAAGGCAAAAGGCAATGTTTCTTTGTGACATGAGTCTTCGTATGGAATTATTTACCCATGGTTTATCATAGTTTTCTGTGGAAAGTGATCTTTATACTTTTCTGAAAGCATGTCCTCAAGAGATTGAGCCATTGCATCACCAGAAGAAGCCCCAAAGACACAGTCCCATGGTTCATTAGTAATCCACTGGCCAAACGTACGTATACAAAAGGTCTCGTAATAACTCTTTTTGAAGCCAACCTTCTGATCTGAGTCAGGGGCTTAGGAGTGTGTCTTTCAGGTTTCTGGTAATGATCATACACATCAGTCAGAATGTGACAATTTGACAATTGGAAAAGTGACAATTTGACGAAGTGAAATGTGATTGCATAAATCTTCATCATTAAAGTCATTTAAGTTACCTGGGGGTTGGTACATTTACTGCACCCACTTTGCCTGCTCCCAGTTGAATTTAGCAGCCTTGACGGAATAAAGTGCAGGGGATACTGTACTTTATTCCGTCAAGGCTGCTGAATTCAACTGGGAGCAGAAAAAGTAGGGTCACAAAATGTACCAACCCGTCACCTAGGATAATAAAGACAGCTTTATTATCACTAGCTCTAAGCCTGTCAATAGATGTTCCAAGGATTCAGATGAGGTATTTTCATTTATTCCGTCAAGCGCTACTGCACAACATCATAGAGTGCATGGCAGAATCTATTGTAATACCTCATTTGCATCCTTGGGACCTCTATATGAAACGTTTACCCACAGTGATAGTCCTGGTGGAACCCTCGCACCATGCACCACAAAACGCAAATCCTTAATTTGTCACTGCACTGGGTGCTAAATTGAACGCTGAAGGCCCAAAACATCTTGCATGTAAACAAAGCACATGTCAAACACCTTATAAGAACTCATGGTTCAAGTTATTATTACTTTTGATCATTGTTTGTATATTATTTTGGATGCGCTCGAACAATCTTTTTAGAAACCTTTTTGGAGCTTCATCAACTACCTTATTTCATCATTTTCATCGTATAAACAAAGTCACTACAACTTGCGCTCTGCAATGGATACCAAAGTTTAAGTCAAAAGGTCTGAAATCTGCTTCAACTGCAGTTTTTCTCTTATTAATCTGGCTGCTTGTTTCAGTTTTGCTGTTTTGGTTTAATTTTTTTGCCTTTCATTGCATTATTTTTTTCCATCTCGGCGCTGTGATTTATATGAAAAAGCCACGTATGTATGTATGTATGTATGTATGTATGTATGTAATGTATGTATGTATGTAATGTATGTATGTATGTATGTCTGTATGTATGTATGTATGTGTGTGTGTGTGTGTGTATGTATGTATGTAATGTATGTATGTATTATGTATGTATGTATGTATGTATGTCTGTATGTATGTATGTCTGTATGTATGTATGTATGTATGTCTGTATGTATGTTATGTATGTATGTATGTATGTATGTATGATGTATGTATAGATGTATGGTGTATCAACTTGGATACATCATACTCATGTAAAACAATAGTAATTATTGTGGGGAGTCTTGGAAGTATTCATAAGCGTGTGACTTCTGGCTTAAAGAAACTTGGTTTCTCTAACAGGTGCAGTAAAGCGATTGCTAAATACCTTAGCATCAGTGCAGCCATTGGCTCAAACATTGTTTGGAAAAATCGCGTCAAAAGCGTATTCCAGCGTCATTAGCGTGATGTTTTGTGCTATATGCCAGTTTGCGGGGTATTTTTGTCAGTCGCTTCGCTTTACTGTATCTCGACTTTCTCCATTGAAGCAAGATTATTGCATATGTTATATTTCGCTTGTAATTATAATATATTTATATTATGTTACTGTGATTCATATTTGCACCACCAATAACAGATGTATGTATGTATGTATGTTGTATGTATGTATGTATGTATGTATTGTATGTATGTATGTATGTATGTATGTATGTATGTATGTGTGTATGTATGTATTGTATGTATGTATGTATGTATGTATTATGTATGTATGTATTGTATGTATGTATGTATGTATGTATGTATGTATGATGTATGTATGTATGTATGTATGTGCTTTGAATATGAGGTTGTCTGCAACTCACAAGAATACATAATTATGACCATGACTATATTGTAGTTTTATATACAGTTTTAATAAATTCTATTAAGCCCAGATTCATATACACAATTTCATATATATCGTTTTATGGCATGTAAAAATGTACAGAAAATGCACTTAAATAGCAGGTTTATACAAAAACAAAGTAAGTACCTTAACATATCAAGAAAATGCTGCGGGGAAATCATACACAAAGTTGCTAACGGAAGACATACTTGCAAGCTGAAGATTTTTCGATCATCAGCATGTACTTGCCGTATGTGCACGAATGTTTTCT
The DNA here is from genome assembly GCA_023653785.1 of Ophioderma brevispina. Lineage (NCBI taxonomy): Eukaryota > Metazoa > Echinodermata > Ophiuroidea > Amphilepidida > Ophiodermatidae > Ophioderma > Ophioderma brevispina. The sequence goes on along the minus strand of JAMKCH010074431.1, from coordinate 37,487 downwards.
TTTTCGTGGTTTTGCCTTTATTCTAAAAAGGTACCACCCTTTCAGAAAAGAAGTATAGGTAACAAAATGCAACATGGAAACCAAAGTTACGTTTACATTACCCTTTGTTAAAGTATCTGATCCGTTCCTGGTCCCAACCCCCGTTTTACCACACTTTTACAATTGTGGACTGAATTAGCTTGGACGTGGTCCACTATATGATAAAAACTTTCATCATCAGGTTTTAACCATATTTACACCCATGTATAGTAAATATAACTATACATAATATAGGAACAATAAACAATGCATTTTCACCAAAATCGCATCTCCTTGAAATAATGCTACAGATTTTTGATCAGTAAATTGTAGTGGATAATAATACATTGTACATAGTTCATAGCCCTTAAACGGGGCTGTGGTGTATTTAGGGTTAAAAACTACTGGTAGTCACAATTGACACATAATGCTATAAACAGATAATATCGGATAAACATATTATACTAAGTATCCCCAAACCTGTACAAATATCAACAACCATTAATTATATATCATAAATTCAGAAACTTCTGCGTGGTGCAACACAATTAGTCAGGGACCATATGTGTTCGCGTGTGATTTGAATGTTTATTTTCTGTTCTCTTCGGAAAGCAGGTGTTCACCATTTCACATGTCAATTAAGTATGACGTCATAATTCAAAATTGAAATGCACCAGGGCTCAATCAAAACAACCGTTTAGCTTCCTTTTATGTTCTTTTATCATTCTATAACACAATCAAGATGTTAAAAACACTGAAAAAATGCAGCATTTCAACAGTATTCAAGATGGCGTGCAAAATTTGAACATTATTGAAAAAGGGGCATATTGGGCCAAAATAAGCATTAATAATAGATTAGAAATAAAAAACAGAAATATATTAATATACACATTTCACAATATTTTCGGACAATATAACCAAATATATTACATATAATATAGTACTTTTAAGGTTTTATTTTTTAAGGTGTCCGTTTTGGCCGCCATCCTGAATTTGAATATGCAATCAACACAGAAATGCCAGATAAGAGGTTTTAATGGTCAAAGAAATATAGCCCATCCTTTCATGTAAACCTTCATGTTACTTGATTTTTTTTAAAGGCGTCATATTCATTTGCATGAATAAGACATTACAAATGCTCAGAAAATGGATATTTGATTAAGTGACTAATGTTTATTGAAATCCAATAGAAATTAGAAAATAAACATGTAGGCCCGTATTCCAGAAACTTGTTTAGCTAAACACAATTTTAGCTTAAAATCGCCTTAATTTAAAATTGCGTTTAAAGGTGGGTGTTCCGATTTATGTGTATCTTGTTCTCCACTTGATATGAGAGCCTGGCACCTGCATACACTTACCATCAAGTATCGTGGGAAACGAACTTGCGGTTTTGATAATAGAAGCGATAATGCACATCTCAAGGCCCTCCTCCTGTGCTAATATTGGTGGTTAACCACTAAAACGAGAGTTTTTTGTTTATATCTTTGCAAAGAAGTGGATTTGGAAGCTGAAATTTCAGGACGATAATGAGAAAAATACGGCCTTTCATCTGATATCAAATTTATACTACTTCCGGTTAAATCAGGGGGTGCCAGAGGCGATCGGAACAACACCTTTAAGCAAAACGCGTTTAATTTTGTTTAACCATTTGCTTACTTAAACGGAAACTTTAAACACAAGTAACATCGTTGTTATTTAAAGACGCTAACTTTCAACTTGAGTGTATGAAAGGCCCTATTGTGATTTAATGGTTGAGCGCACAAAGTGTATCATGGCTTTCCGTAGCGTTTAAGGCGCTACACCAACAGGCGAGAATGATATGCAACATTGCTGTTGTCAACTGGACAGTGCATTGAGCCGTGCACTTGACGAAAACAGACACTAAAACACTTCTTAAACTTGCTCCGTGCCAGTTTAAATTTCGACGCATTTTGGCGAAGTTAAAATTACGTTTAACTTTAAACTCCTTTATGGAATTGCGTTTACTTAAGCGATGCGTTTATCTCACGTATAAACGTTCACTTAGCTTAAATCGCGTAAAAACACCTTTTTAGAATACGGGCCGAAGAGGTCCACGTGAACCATTCTTCTTACATATGGCTCTGAATCACTATATGGGGCACCGTTTTGAAAGCAAATACTAATTTGGTAAGTTTTGGATCGATTTCAGTATTTCGGGGACATTTTATAGTAAAAACTTGTGCAAATATGTGTTAATTTCCCTAAAATCTGGGCCTCATGTATTTACTGACGAGTCCGGGTTTTTTTGGGATTATCAGTGTTTAGGTTGTCCCCAGTGTTGAAAATATCGGATCCAAAACCTGATAATCATACAACGGATGACTTCTACGCCAAAATTGATCATTGCTCGCTATGAGTTTTAAAATATTGGTCTCGATGTCGTCTCGCTCAATATTTTGTTCAACTCATAGCTCGACCACATTAACATTTGGGCTCAGCGATCCAATTTTATATGAAAATTGGTTCCGACATAGGTCCACTTTCGAGCTAGGAGACATGTTCGCCGAAACAAAAAAAAAAAAAACAACAACACACCAAACCTGGGGTTGGGCTAATTCAGAACCCCGCTGCCCAAGACCTGAAGAATAAGATAATGCTAAATGTAATTTTCGTCTGGGAAGACCTTGGCGTCGGTGGGCCATTAAATTGTATAACAGCAAGCACCTCTCAAATGTAAGATGAGTGAATTTCAATAAACCCAACAGGATGCCTAGAGGATTCATCCAAATAAGAGTGAAAGTTCACATCTTTCAAACAAATTGGGTCATTTTACTCGTGATATACAAATGATGAGTGATTCCCTATTGTGCATGTAGAATTATAATTCCGCTCACAATATTTAATGTTTCCTCATACTCTTGGAATTGCCTCAGTCCGATCCTTTTCAGTGCAGACCCGTAAGACGCATCTCCTAAATTTCACTAATTCACCGAAAGGGTGCCTTCCAAAGGGCATTTTTAGTGATGATTTTTGATAAAAGTCCAAAATTTTAAGAAAATTTGACAAGATGTTCAAAGAACCAAAAATGACAATTTTAGGGGGTACCATTTGTAAAAGTCCACTTTTCGAAGTCCCCACATAAATCTATGTACGGCCATGTTTCATAATTTGCACGGATGGTGGTCATCCGGTGTTGCCATACTGTGACATGTAGATTTGGAAATTCCTTCTATATACCGTGGTGAAAATAACAACATTCCTGTACTGCGCAGTCTTCCCCATGCCAGCTGGCAAACTATTACAGTAGTCAAGTCCCTCAAGTTACTAATGTGTACACAGCTTTGTTGAATCGACGGCTATGAACGACGTCGAATCGATTTGCATTTTCGACGTAAATTTCTAAAAACTCTCGACAAGTTTTCGGCGTGCCAGGGAATGGCAACCGTAAACAAGCCATAATATAAATGCTCATGGGATCATGGGTAATGAGAGTTCAGCCAAAATAGTTTAAAGATGAAACGAACAAATAAAAGCCTTCCAATGACAAAATCTCACGTTTGATGTGGCGAGTGGTGGGGTCCAGGCTGAGGACCGAGTGGCACCCCTTTTAATTTACTACATCCGCATCAATAGTTACAGATAATCATATAAAGTACGTCAAGAACCGCAACTTCAAGTACTGATGTTTTCCATGCAAAACAAATTCATGTCGACCTAGATCTTTGTGCAGTTCGTGATGTCACATGACCCAATAAGGTTTATAGTTACAATTCAGAGTGCATTATGGAATCGTTTAACTTAACCTAATGTGATACGAAGTGGTGACCCGAAGGCAGCCCTGAGCCTGCCTGACTACAGCCTGACCGTACTTTTATCATACTCGATCATACCCAAAGACTTTGTGTGTGAAAAGTAGGCATAAATTCAATACTTTTTGCAGAAATTCTGGGGCGTGGGTTCCAGATTTCACTTCATATTGGAATGCCAAGCCATATGTTTGCTCTCTGAATTTCTGCAAAACAATATTGGAGTTGACCAAATTTCACACACAAAACCTATGACTGATTTTCCGCCGCAAAGTCTTGTATTCTTGGGGAGCACGCACCCGCTCCATGAATTGCAAGCGGTGGCAGGCAAAAATCCCAAATAGACGTAAAGCGAAATCTTGACGAAAAATCCTGAATTTTATATGTTATCAAGCAATATATTCGTAATCCAAAACCTTCAGCGTTAGAATATAAACTCCGTTTTAAGGATTATTTTCAATTTTTATATATGAATAAAGAGCGATTACAAGGTCATATATGAGCCATGGGAACATCAATCACTGGTTAACACGAAAACGCCCAAATCTATTTTGATTCATTTTGGTGAGTTGCTACATTGAATGAGGCGTGGTCGCCATCGTCTGATGAATCTGTCAATAGCATACTGCCATCTAGAAATCTCTTCTGCCAGTTCAAATGGAGCAAAAATAAACAAAAGCACATAGGGGGCGCACTACAGGTACTCAATTTTAACCCGATACCATGAATGATAATACATATATAACTCACGGGTAGGCATATAGCATGTAGCACTCTCTAACTCAAAATCAATGAGTGTTCACATAGCTGCTCACAACCCCCTTCACAATGCAGCGGGGTTTACTTTTTAAGGGATTCAAGAATGCTTGGGATCTCATGTCTAGAGTTCCAATCGCCAAACTTTGAACAGTCCATAAATGGCGATTTTTAAAATGGTGTTGCAATCACAGAGATATCTATTCTGTGGTCTGTAGCGCAATATTTTGGTCTGATCTCAACATAATTTAAATGTTAGTAACATTATTTACATAGAGTGTTTTATACCAAAATGAAAGGAATAGCATATTAAGTCGATAAGATTTAATATAACATAATATTGACCAAATTGGTGTGATTCTCAACGTCAACGCTTTTTCTTTAATTTGTTATTGGTTCTTCGTCTAGGTTGTTGTCTTGAATATCCATTTTGATATGTGCAAGTACCTGTTTGAAATGAGAGAAAACACAAATTACTATAGGAAATTACTTGCTGTATACAGTTTTCCTCCACTATATATCAGCAAAAAAACACTTTTAATTCTCAACATACATTTTGGAAATGATACAAAGATAAAGTTTTGCAATGAAGTTCACGGATTTGTCAGGCCTGGGTTTTGTTAATTGATTAATGACATCACAGACATACATCACACAGGCATACATCCACGCAGGATCACATAAGCCCCATCTCCTGCGGGGATGGGGGAAAACTCTGAAGGGGGTCATTACGTGAGAGCAAAAAAAAAAAAAAGAGGGGGCGGGAGTCTTTGGTGAGATGATGTTAAAAACGGTGTCAATGTAGCCAGACATCCCTTCGCAATTTTCATTATAGCTAACCGATAATAGTAAGTATTCTTACTTTACGTTTCCTTTAACTTACAATCGTCAAGACGTTCTTCTAGCATTGATATCTGTTCACTTAGTGACGATATTCTACCGATTTGTGAGATATGTTGGTCATTAAGAGCCATATCTAGTAGATGCATCCCGTCTTCTGGTCGTTTGGCGCTCTTTTTAACTTGGCGTAATTCCTCCACTTCCTGCATAGTGCAAAAAAAAATTAGGAGAGGTGAATTTTTTCACACATTCACAATTCATATACACTCAACATATTTTTTATATTCGGTGTCATTGCGGGTTGTAGCATTTAGAATATGATCCCCATATCAATATCAATCAATACAGTTTTAAAAGTCAGGTACAAAGGAAACAGCCGACAAACTATTCTACCGTGATCATTGTATGCTACGGGCGAAATGATAAATGAACTTCCATTTCACTTCGACCTTTCATGATTACCATCCTTCGAAACCATATAAAAGGATCATTTCAATATCAGATGATGATCATCATTCCTAGAAAATTGTCTCGTCTGCATGAGAAAAATCATTTATTCGAACTCATTTCTGTTAAATTATTTAGGATCTCGTACACATACAACAGACCTGCGATTCACTATCCCTGAGATTTATCAACCTGCTGAAAGATGAGACTGGTATTGATTAGGAAGCCACTGTATTTGATATGTGTGCAAAATATGACATGCAAATTCAATCGTCTCTAACGACAAATTCTCAATTTTGTATTTCTGCGTAAACGGAAGACATTAATTACAACACAGTGGCTATGGACACTGCGAAGAATTTGCTTATAATACCAAAACGCAAGATCGGAATTCGGAACCGGTGTGAAAGGAGATATGGTCCGGCAGGATTCATAGTCCGGGCTCCATAGACGACAACGGAATAAAGCGTGAAACTAATGTTACGTGAAGAGTCAACTGAATCGATTACCCTATTTTTCATCATTGTTCCCGGACCGTGAGCCCGGGGGACAATATCTCCTGCCACACCGGAATCAACTTGTGTCGTCTGCAAGAGGACACATATACTTATTGCTTTGGTAATGTGTGTATCTGTCTGTGTGCCTGTCTGTGGTAAAAATGTGAACCCTAAACATAATTGCTCACTGTTTTCATATACATGCACACGTTTTATGGCACTTAACTCTAAACATAATTGCTCACTGTTTTCACATACGTGCACACGTTTTATGGTACTTGCATGTAAAGGGCCTTTGGTAGTGCCCACAAATTACCTCTCTCGAGCGTGGGGTCAAAGGTCATCTATAGGTCATTAGAATGGTAAAGAATGGTCATATTTATCAAATTGCTTGGTGTATGCACATTGTCGATCATGACACTTGGATACAATGGACCTTGGGTAGTGTCCCACGTGTTGGTAACCTCATGTGACCTAAGTGACCTCGTGTGATCTTTTCCCCATTTACAAACCGCGACGGCAGCCGACACGTCATGTGTTTAGTAAACGCTTTTTTCTTGAATAAGCTTTTCTAAATGAAATCTAGTGAACCATAAATAATGAAACAGAATGTGATAGAATCACGAAATGATAATGATATTCTTGTACGTTCAAGCCTTGTCTATTATTGTAAAGCACAGAATCGTTCAAGAAATTAAAAAAAAACATTTAACCGTGCGTTGGGGATTATGTGTTTAGTTGTTTTATGTTGTTGTTGTTGTTGTTTTTCGTTTGTTTTACTGTCAATGCAAAATTGTTATCACCTGAAACAATTGGTGTAATGTTGGAATGCCATTTCGGCGACAACAGTTGCCATTCCACCACTGGCCCAATCGCGGAATGCCACCCAGATAGCAATACTACGTTGGGCCAATGTCGGCAATGGTCGTATCGGTCGCAGTCGGCAGTCGGAATGGACGCAGTTGGTTTTATTTAATACAGAGCATGCTCGTTCACGGTTTCAAAAGCAAAATAACACCATGGAATATACATGTTGTTTTCCAGCTAACACCTTTACACGTCCTCTTTTTGACTCTTCCGAACAACTTGAGCATTTCTCCCACTTTCCCAGAACAATGTTACCAATAAGAAGAATCAAGAGTAATAAGCATACAGGGTGGCATGAAATTTTGTATCATTGGTTCTACATTGGCCCAATATTGGGTTTCAGCTGGAATTTAAAAATTGGTCCAACACTTTTAATTAGGTCAATGTTGGATATTGGTAAGGCCATCTAACATTTGGCATTGTTGCATTCATACATTGGCCCAAAATTGACCCAAGCAAAAAGACATGGCCAAGATTGTATGTCAAGTAAAAAAAACCGCTGCACCCGCAAGCGGAGTACCCATCTCTTGTCTTGGGCGTTTGGGCCAGACTCAATATATTTGCGTGGGGTTCTCCACTCTTCCCGCACAGCAAGTCGTATTACATTCCCAGGCATATGCCGTGTAGAGTATCATAGTCCGCCGTACGCATTTGTTTGATAGTGAGATTACTTTTGCAGGGGAAGTTCTGGAGTTTTGAGTTATGCACAGGTCATTTAACAGAAGCATGATTGATGTGAACTTCATATTTTTTTTCTTAATTTATCATGATATTACTAAGATCTTTTGAACACCGGTTTTAAGAGATGATTTTTTCTATGTCACTGGGACCGAGACTGCCAGAGGTAAATGCATGTAGCATTTTCACAAATTACCGTTTGGAAACCCAATGCCCACATCAGCAGATCGGGATCCTACCCTACCTGTACAGAACCACATGTATAGTCTCACATCTTGATCGATTACTCTATGACAACAGAGATACAGAATGCTTGTGCTTTGCCGTATTGTAGTTCTAAACGGTAACGAGATGAATAGTTTTGTGTCACGTGTCCAGGTACCAGGTCACTTGTCAGGTATCAAGATATCAGTTTGATCTTCGGGGGCGAACGATTTATATAAATCCGAATATGTTAAATCAAGGTCTATACATGACCCTCTGCCAAAGTGCTATATTTTTTCAAAAGACACCGTGTATTATGTCTAAACAGTACAAAATTTACCTTTTCCCTACTGATTCAAAAAACCGCCGGTACGATGACGATATCGGTTGTTTTTTCCAATTTAGGGATACGTCCGTCATTTTACTTTAATGGGTCACCGAAGCAAAATAATAAACCAATCAATGCCGGGAAACGTCATCACTCTTTATTTTTTCCAAAAATGGTGTTATCCCATAATAAATTCTTTTTATAGATTCAACATCTGTATATTGTTCTTTAATATGTATATTCAATGGTCCCCGCATGAATGTGAAAAAGATGGGCCATAAGTCTACAAACTGAAAAAACATAGTCAGGCCGGCTAAATACCCTTACCGTGACTGAATGAGCAGACGGATCCCCGTGTTAGTTCTAGCAGGCTTACAGCCACTTGCGCGCGGATGCGGGGGTTATGCGTCCAGTCACTATACAACTACAGAGAACTGCAGGCTAAGTTGAAATCACAGAGTAGCACGGCGAGGCTGGGAACATTTGAAATGTCCTATTTACTGTCTGAGCTCATTTGCAGTGTGTAATCAAAAAGGGCCCGTATCGATGATGTTAAAATTAGTGACTAAGTTTGCCGACGACATCGACCTGTCCCTTGATGAAATGAAGGTGACTTTTTGATTCTGCTGCGACCTTCGTCATCGTGAAGAAAGTTCAAAATACCACCTACAAAATAATGAATGTAACGAAAACCTCAAACTCCTGGCGTGTACCACGCATAAACGTGGACATGCGAAAAGTGGTGAACCTGCGAAAACAAGTCCACTTGGCTTATCCATTAACAACAACAGAAACCTCAGAGGAGACAAGAAGCAAACGGGCCAATAATGGATAGGTTCTATAGCAGAACTAATTAATTTAAGTCCAAAAGCTCCTCAAAGACGATTAAAAAAACTCAAGCTGGCATCGTGTCGTCACGTAGCAAGGGGTAGATGTAGGAAAACCTAACCAGAAGTCAAGTCTGGTTTGGGGACTGGAACACTCAACTTTGTTTTAGATACGCTCTGTAGTGAAAAGTACCGAACTAGGGTTCTTCAGAATTGAAATATTACAAATTTAAGGCCTTGGGAACTGGAAGTGACTAATGATATATTTTTTACTATCCACACTCTCAGGTATTCAATATTTGATACATACTTCTGCGGTATGATGTGACGCACACCGCGTTTTTGGTCTTCTCGGAGGCCCACCATCTGAAAAATTCTTGCGGGAATTGTACACGTAGCTAACGGCAATTCATCTAATTATTCTCTTTCAAATACATTATAATTTAAATGGTGTTCAAAACATTCCGTTACTGAGCTGAAGCATAAAAATTTAAATTTCATGCGGAGCGGACGCATACAAACGTATTCAATTGAGTTGTAGGCCCCTAAGCATCTTTTCCCGCCAAACGTATTCACTACTTTTCTAGTTCAACAACTCTTCCCGCCAGCTCTTGAAATTCAGGATGCACAATAAAACACTGCAAATGTAACGCACATATATTTTTATACAAATAAATTAAAACAAAAACATACATAAAAAAAATGATAAGGAGAGATTGGGATCATGAGTTTGGGTAGCACGATTTTTTAATTCTAAACCAAAATTCTTGAAACCTGTATGAGCAAGAAACTTTTACTTTTAAAACAAAAAATAGGGCTACTCATCAGGGTCACTTGCCGTTGCTTAGCCTGTCATCGGCCCTCGTTCGCAGTATCACATCGCGACACAAACACTGAGCGTACTTTCTAATAACTCTGGATCTCAGTTCATCGCAGCCCTGGTCATCGGAGGTGAAAACAAATGCGACGTCTACGCGTACTACTGAACAAATACGATTCGAGGCTTGTTTGGCACCCTTTATGACCATTTCTTTAGCATTTTCTAGATGCAAGTGAAAGTGAGACCATTCTAAATGTGCATGTTATTTGCTAACTAGCGGCTACCATTGACCCATTACATTCTCCTGCTATCGTTTAGGTAAAATACGGCGCCTTGTAAGCCAATTTACACGGCGAACCTATGGCAATCGCCACTGTAAAATGGCCGCCCCCTATAACCTTCCCCGTGAAGTAGTGTAGACAGCCCTATAGTAGGCCTACTAAATCGTCATATTCTCACAAGAAATAGTTAAAAGACTGCCAAAACAACAAAAAGGGTGTATTATTAAGAACATATGATGTACTCTAGTGCATACTACCTTGGGCAAGATTTTAACTCCTTCCTGAAATCAATCTTCATGACACTACATGTAAAACTGCCGTTATTGTTCTTACATACTGCTGCATCGTGATAGGCGCTTCCACATTCGTTAATATCTGAGTAAGAAAAAGCGAGAAAAGGTTCCATCAAACTGTGGCGTAATTACATGACCCATTGGTTGTTTCTAGTTTAGATTTAGTACAAATGAAAGACGTATCTTTTATACTGCCGCCAGGTAGCTAAAATCCAAAGGATATACACTACCCGACGCATTTATAATTGTAAACTAATCACAAGGTTTGTGTGGGTGTGTGTGTATGTGTGTGTGTGATGGAAAACCGCATTTAGGGGGACGCGTTTAAGCTTGTGGCGAATCGTTGTCTTCCGGGGCCCCTTTTTGAACAATGCTAAGTCCCCACAAACTAATTAATAATATTAGTTATTAGAGAAAGCCCGTCACCCCACCATCCTAATTAACATGTTATTGAACAAAGGTAATATAGTATTGCGCTTATTCCGTCAAAGACCCTTAAACAGTTTAATCTAGTTCTCTAACATAATACATGCGTTCCCCGGAACGCTTTGTGTCGCCTCCGATCATGCAGCATTGACCACTGGTTCTTTTGAGGAAAATGATCATAGCACTTCATATGTGTCAGAATGAGCATTTTGAAGATTTTGACAAAGGGTCAAAGGTCCACATGGGGTATTAGAGGTCAAGTTGTATCTATTGTCAAGATGAGGCTCAGGTCCGGGGGCCTTCTGACCAATTAGACCTTAATGCGAGGAAATAATTGGTAACCATGTTTGGAAACACAAAATGGAGTCAAAGATCATACAGGGGTAATAAGGTGTACTGCGTACACCCATATGAACCTTGGGCCACTGGTTCTTTAGAACAGGTCCATCGCCATCAAAAGGGAAAAGATGCTCGGATAAAAAGACTTTGGTTACGCATATCGGCGTATTATACCAGCCGATGCGGGGGACGTAAAGTCTAAAAGTTGCACCATTTCTTCAAAAATGAATTAAAAGGTTCTCAATTCTTTCCTGAAATATCGTGACTGTGATGTACATCGTACAACATTGACTCCAGCAAATAAAACTCTGTTAATAGTCATTAAACCGCCCGCTATGCTGCACGGGAGTTTCCTTTTTATCTAAACGTACAGAGCCATTCAGTGTTGCTGTGTTGTTATCACCACCCTGATTTAGATCGAGCTATTTTTTTCGCAAAATACCTCGTTCACGAATAAATAAAACATTGAGCTACTTCTACTGTGAGTTCAATTAACGTTGACCGTATATTTCATCATTTATTCGAAATGGAAACGAAGATGAACAAAACTCAAGAAAGAAAAGTTGTTTGGCAGACGGTGACTTTTAAAACATCTTGGCGCAGGACCATAACCCATAACTTGCTGGTAACCCCATTTCTATTCAATTTACCGCGTTTTAGAAGAAATCGAATACATTTGGTATTCACCGACCTATAAGAAATACAGGTAAACTGGTGTTGATCATGGATGAGATTACTTTTTAAAAAGTTGTTTTATAGTAATCTCAGCAATGCATGGTACCATATTGCATTTAGGTCGCTGCACCCTTAAAATTGTTTTCTTCTAAAACGTGTTGAATTGAATAGAAATGAGGTTCAGCAATAAGTTACGGGTCGTGTTTTTGCACAAAGATGTAGGTCACAGCTTGCAAAACATTTCTTTCACGACTTTTGTCCATCTTCGTTTCATTTTCTAATAAGTAGAAGCTTGAGGTTTATTTATTCGTGAACGAGGACAGCTCAACGTAAATCGGGGCGGTGATAACACCTGTAATATTTTCATCTACATGGGAAATAACAATAGCTCTGAATTTCCAGATATAAAAGAATCGGAAGTGCTTGTTCTTTGAATGCTGGGTGGATTTACTGAACATCAATATAGCGCCATTATTTGCTAGAGTCAATGATGTGCCTTTGTTCCTTTCATTTTGATTTCTTTTACTGTCTGAAGGGAAGTCGTGCTCTCCTTCCCTTCCATCATTACTTTCAAGTGCATATGGTTAGTGAATGTTTAAAGCAAACAATTCGGCGATGCAACAAATTGCATCTAAATGTTATATTATCCAAACTAAAGGAGTTCTACACTATATTCAATACTTCCCGCTAAGGCCACAGCGCGGGTGCACCAAAATCTGGCATTGTACGAGATTTGCACATCAGTCTATAAGGTAAAATAGCCCTTTCTTGTTGTCAAGTTTCAAGCGGGCCCGAGAGAGGCACTGAAGAGAATAATCATGACAGAGCTAGAGAAACTGCACTGAATCGAAACGGACAAAGAAATACATTGATACACAACAGCAAGAAAGCAAGACCCACAGGGACAGAAAGGAACAGAAAACGAAAACAGACATATACTTTCAGACAATATGAAAACAGATAGACAAACAGAAAGTTGAAAACAAATGTTTAAAGGTTATAGAGTTCCCTACCTTCATCGCAGTATTTTCCTGACCAACCTGCTGGACACGCGCATGAATCCGGTCCTACGCATTCCCCTTCATTTTGGCATTCTTTGAGACATACAGCTGAAAAAAGTAAAAGATTGATGCATATTCCTTTCTTGTTATCATAATCATCTTAATATCGATTTAGTCTTATTTTTCCTATTATGTACGCCAGAAATTAAGAATTAATTGGGAAATTAACAAGTAAACAGCAAGACGCCATTATGTATGGTGGATTATTGTCATCTGATTTTGATTAGAACGAGGGTTAGAACGTCAACAGTAATGAAAGTTAATGAAGAGTACCTTTACTGCACAGAGGCCTACCCATCCACGTGGACAGTTACAGGTATCTGGCCCTACACCCGTCCATTATTTTTGCAAGGAGGAGACAATACGGCTGAAATTTCTAAGTTAAAAATCAGTGACCACATAATCAACTCCCTCTAAACTTGAATGAACCAGTAACGCATTTGTTAGATGGTTAAAACAGTGTAAATTTAGGAACATAACTGGGGAAGTACAGCTGTGGCATGCCATGACCTGTCCTAACAGGCGTTTTCTTCATTGATTAACTGATGCTGTCATTCTCCGACACGGTCGATATCAAATTTTGAAAATACTTGGTAACTGTATTTGCAACTGGATGTGTAGATAGCCTTTTTTTAAATTAACTGCTAGGTGATGGCATGACGTCACTGCCACAACTCACTGAGTAACTGGCAGCTTGTCGGCATCAACTCGCTACCCAAATTTCAAACACACACAAACCATACCCTTGCTTTTGAGCTTTAGGGCTAGGTTGGTCAACCCCGATAATGGTTCGATATTTCAATATTAGGCGTGTTCAGACGAGGGATCTAAACTTAAAGTTTTGCATCGTAGTTTTAATTTCGAAGGTTAACTTGTAGTTGAGTGCCGTGCGAACGCACTCGTGGTTTAGTAAACTTTAAGTTTACTCGAAGTTTAAAACCATAAGAATTTCTTATGGTTTAGTCGTGGTTAGCGCGATACCCCCTGTTGAGCGTCATAAGCTGTCTAGTTTACGGCCGTGTGGACAGACTTATCAAGCTCGAAGTTTAGCGGACCTCGCCAGACGTAGGTGGGTCGCAATCCTGGTCACCATTTTATTTATCATGCGAAGGACTTTACAAGTGGTTAGTACACTCAGACTGGCAGTTAAAAAAGATAAATTTTAATTACATTTTCTAATACAAATTCGGGCACTGACCGTACAATCCGACGAAGCATAATAGGCCTACATACATTATAGTGACCTAACCGTTTCATGAGTCTCTAGAAGCTACAGGTCCATTTGAGGAGGTTGCGAAAATATTTTTTTTGATTCCCCATCAATTTTCATCGGCTCTGGCCACTAAATGCGGCCTGCCATTTTGTGCAAGTGAATGATGCACATGGGGCCCCAAAATAAAGACCGACAGCCGTTACGTACGATGATCCCAATTGGTTAAGAATTACAATAAGGTAATAATTGAATTTTTTCATGGGGCCAATCGCTAGACTCGGCAATAGCAACGAAATTCGATAGAAAGCGCGATGTACGTGGTTGAATTCGTGAGAACATTGTTATTTATGAATATTTATAAGGACAGACAGTGATTGACAAGTCATGAAGTCACCAAAATGGCGATTTTACCGAATGTTTTCCGCACGATTTACACCCAATATGTATTCAAACGGGATTTTTAAAAGTTTTACATACACAAAAAATGATAATATGTAGAAAACCAGGGTATGCTGGAATAAACGCTCTTGTGGGTTTAGCAGCACCGGTATATGATATAAGGTCTGCTCTAGCTTGCTTTCGAACAGCTTCGAAGGGCCGTGGCCGGGTTGTTTACGCAACCCTAAATATACGAGCAAAACAGACGCATACTTTTATCGGAATTACATTTGCGTTAGGATGCGAAGAGTACACCATTGAAAACGTTCATCTTCCTAGTTACGCGGGTTTACGCCTATTCGCCATAGTTTCTGTTTCGCGGGTTATTTTGGGCTCTGCACGCTTCTGCAGTGGGTCACCGGTAGTAGAGCGCTATACTTCGCGTTCTTATCAACAAGTCGGCAAGATACTCGTTGATTAACTTTTCAAGTTGTCAATGATAAAACCCGTGTGGACGCCTGTCGAAGTTAGGATTAAAAATTTTATTATCGATGTTAGGTATATCGATGATGACGCTCCGTCTGAACATGACTATAAGTATCCTCCCTTTACATGGATACGTATCACCTAACATGTGATTACAAATTTCGAGTTAAATCGGTCTTGCCGGTGGACAGTAGACAGTGGACAAATATGTGTTTACTAAACTGCCGGGCCTATAATTTTTTGTTAATTAATGGGAGACTCAACATATGCCTAAGCACGAGCGTTAGACTTGAAAAATGGTTAATTTTTGGATAGTAGGGCATGTAGACATTCTATATAAACCTCTCTACACGTCGTTAAAGACTAAGATGCTCGTCGAACTTATATCAAGCGCCACAGAGTACCATCGGGAGATAGAAACTGTAATGTTACATGAAATACCCGTTTATTAAGACTCAAGACACAGGCTCATTTCAACAAAATATCAAATGTCTTCAATTTGCTTATCAAAAGTATTGACTGTAAGACCGAGGAAGGCACATAACCACATTTTAACACAATTTTGCTGTAATCATACACAAAGTCACATTATGAATCCAAAAACCTCCCCGTGATTTTGCCTTTATTGGCAAATCATAAATATCTTTTATTACCAATACCAATTGTGTTAAAATTCACTATCTTATTTAGTTCACATCGTGGGTTCATACGACATTTATTCTAAACACAAACGTGACGGATAGTCAAACAGTCTGCATGCATCGTAGTAGAGGTAGATTATGTGGCAATATTCTGGGAAGTGTGCACTTGTTGATAAAGATGAAATTTGGGCACATATCTAGTGCATGTTCATAAGAAAGACTTTTAGCTAGAGGGGCATCGCAGATTTCCTCTGATTAAAATTGCGGGCCATTTTTCAAGATGGCCACCATTACTGCTATTTTCCTCAGATTTGAGTGTTTGTTAAATACAGTGCTTTTTATCATTCAATCATGCATTTGGTCGCACATTGAATGTTTACAAAGACTTTTGCCTCAAATGACCATTGCATGTTTATCCCTGGCGTACTGACTGCCTTTTCCAAAATGCCGCATTAACCGTTATTTTACTATTTGCATGAAAAGAAATATGTATGTATGACGTCTTTTTTCATACAACCAATAAAGTTAAAAAATTTTGTGCATTTCAACTTTTGTTGCATGACAACTGTGTGGCCATTTTCAGATGGCCGCCATTAATTACTCTTTATACGTCTGGCTACAACGGTACCTTTGTAATAGAGTCACAAAGTCTTCACACGTTTAGGGTGTGCCTTAAGCATGGTTAGAATAGGGTTCACGAAAAAGACTATTAGGTTATTCGGATATAACATGGTTTTCACTTACAACATAGCTCCATGCACGAATGTATACAACATAGCTACCATGCACATTTTGCATCGGTTTTACCATGTAGATAATGTTTTCATCATCCTAATTCTTATGTTGAATTTGAAAAAAAAAGATGGTATTTTGAATACCCACATAAAACTCAACAAAGCAAACCACACCAAGTGGTTGCCAGACTTCATTAAAAGGCATGTTTTTTTTTCAAACTGAATGTGACCTATGTTGATCGAACTACGGTCACCTCTGGCTACAAACCAGTCGTAAGCTACTGTGATAAATGGCAGTAGCAGAAGTTTTACTAGTCCAATTGCTGTAAACAAAAATAAAATAAACAGAGCGCTTTGTGGAGGTCTTGATGTATACTCATGTGCTCTTTCCTCAATGAAGCAGCACTCACTGACATATCAATAGAGCCACCTATCAAGTCAGTTACTGTTTGGCTCAAATGAAATGATTGCATCTCCGAGCTTCCATATCCAAGATGAATGATGGAATGGAACTAGAAAGAAAAGGTATTGGGAAATCTTATGGACAACCCTTCCAGAAGTTCGAAAAGTATGCCAAAAACGTCCCCTGTTGTGTGAAAATTAGGGCTGCAGATGACAGGAAAAATGCTTGAAAGCAGCTCTTCAGTGCAGCCTGTATGCAGACTTGAATAATAATGTTCACATCAGTCTTCTCTGATATAGATGTACACTTCTGTGTTTACCTTTTAATGCTAAATGCAATGCCTTGTTAATGGATCTAACAACACCTTATCTAAGAATCATTGATGACCATGCTCACTCGTTAGTCAAACTCTAGTTCGCCATACTCATGTTCCTTGGGATTCAGATGCCTTTGAGATTAAGAAGAAGGAACACCCCTCGGCTGTAGCGCAGAGTTTCACCACTGAGCTCACATTATGCAAGGAACTTACAAGGATCAGTGTTTTGAATACAAAACTCTCGTCTTGTCTAAAGCCAAGACGGACTATCATAGCAACCAGATTGCTCCATGTAACCAACGTAACCTTTTCATGTAGTCAGCAATTTAAACTTCTAGAGTGACACATACACTACGTACCCGTGAAAGTCCAAAAGATCTTGCTAACATCAGTTTTTTGCAGAATTTTTTCCACACCAAGCTCGAAGTCTCGTAAACAGTCTACATGATACTACTATACTGCCAGTCTCTTAACTATGTCTAGATGATCTGCTATTTACCAGTTAACACTTTTTCCTGTGCGGATCTCTGATTTTCGCTCAGCTCTCAAGCATGCATTTAATCTGTGATCTCGCACTGAAAAAATCCAGCCCGGACACCACCATCCTCTCAACTTACGCCCTATCTCCATTTCTTGGAAAGGTTATTGAGATTAGTAAATCTGTTGTAGACATCTCAGCGATAATGATCTGCATGGTGCCAATGCAGTCAGTCAACCGTCAATTTCACAGTGGGGACTGTAATTGTTACAGGAGCAGAATGACATTTGATTGGTCTTGACAAACAAAAGAGTCTGTGTTAGTGTTTATTGACTTCGGTGCCATGCCACTTTTGACACTATGGAGGTGGGGTTTGGCCGTAAAAAGCTCTTAACCCGCCTGAAGGCTATGAATAACTGTAAAATCATTATGTTGGTTCTTTTCCTACTTAGATGACCGAACTTAATCTAGATCGATCAAATTTGCTTCATCAGATCCTGTGGCTGTATATGTGGAGTTCCCCGATCTGTTACTGGATGTATGGATCTCATCTTGTTCGCTGCCCCACTACAGGATACCATTACTGCCCATGGTGTTTCAATCTCTCATTTACACCGATGACAGCTCTATCTGTCTTTCCACCATTGGATTGTGATGCAGCCATAAATAATTTGATTCATGCATTGCAGTCCATCAGATCCTGATGTAAAGCCAACAAACTGATATTTATTACAAGACAAGAGAATTTCAGATTGACTAGTAATTCTCAGCCATCCATCATTGGCAATTCAGTTATTTCTCCTGCAAGCTGAAGCACGGAACCTTGTGCCTCTTCAACAACTCCTCACTAAAAAACAATCAGACTATAACAACTTATGCAAGGCTGCTTGGCACTGGATAAGGAAATTGGGTAATTTTTTACCAGTATACCTTGATGAGAAAATGCACCGGGATGGTCATGACTGTGTTACAACCAAGGCGGGTATCTGCAACTCGTTGCTTATGGTCTCCCAGAGAGGAATTACTAAGTTTCCAGTGATTCAAAATGCAGCTGCTCGCCTTGTCCTTTAAATCCGTTGTCAAGAACATACCAGCTGCATTGGTTTCCAATTAAACAGAGCTCATTAATACTGAAATTGATTTTTTTTTCTTTGCTTTCTTTATTTCTTTATCTTTCCTCACCCGGCTGTCCTAGGATATTGTTTTCACCAGATTAGGTAGGTTGAGGCATCTGAATCCAGGAAAGAACAGATTTCACCATACACACCATCCGCACCTTTGATGATTCAGATAGTATCCATATATTTCTTAGCAGAGTTCTTAGTATGGAAGACAAATGGGTTGTCTTTCTATTCTAATCTATTAGTCACAGGTAATATGTTTGAAACGCTGCTTAAATAAATTATTCCTTAAGTAAATTTCAATAGTTTGTACTTGATGTATATCAGAGTTGTTTTCACATTGAAGTTTATCTATTGATTTGTATTTGTCGTTTGATAAATTGATAATGAATTATTAACTTTTTAACTATTGACAGTGTCTACAGGGCCCTCTACATTAGGCACTATATCAAATTGTTATGATTATTAACATGAACACACAAACGGATGGAGATAAGGTTATATACAGCATACAGAGAGAACATGAAGGATATCAATGTTATTAAGTTTACCTTCATGCCTGTTGACTAATAATCTTGTTACGGTCAAAATTAGAAAATTGCTCTTTTGTCATCCCTAAAATGAGTGCGACATTCCAAAGCCACTGATGACTTTTGCAAACACTGGGTAGCCATGATTGATTACCCAATAAGTTGTGCAGATTTTGGTAAATCCCCTTATTGATAATAGATATACTCTTGGGTAGCGGTACATAAATCAGCATATAATATCACATCATGATGCTTTGTAACAAAATAGTCAATGCTGTTGCCATTACAATACATTACCGGGAATATAAACCTAACTGGCACATACTTAATAATAATAATGGATAGAATCGGAACCACACAAGGGGACTAAGTGCATAGATTTTATTAAAACACTGGTAAGAGAATATTGCCTGCCATTGTTGTCATATGTGGCAGCCCTTCACAGGTAAACATGTACTTGTGCAATATGTATCATTAGACCATCCCATAACATAAAGCCGCCTTCCTTTTGAAATGTTTTCACATCTTTTTTCATCAAACAAACTAACAAAAGCCATTCTTAAATATGTTTTTGGAGTTTATTCGTCTGCAAAGCAAAGAAAAACAAGCAATATGACTATTTTCAAATGTCTGCCCCTTGTATTGATTGCCTATTTACAGGCCTTTATTTGCATTGCGTGTAACATAAACATCTGCACTTAGTAACTCAAACAAATTGGTATTGATGCCTATTTACAGGTTTTATTTTTGCATTGCTGAGTGATAAAAAATATGCATTGTAAAAAAATATGCTATTTCAATCGATGAAAATTTGTAAAATAAGGGAATTGGCAGCCATTTTGAAAGAGAATGCCCATTTTGGAAAATGGCCACCATTTCTGTTACGGAATAGTTACCCATAATAAATTTCTATGTTAGGCATTGCTCTGGCCACAAATCATGTTTTGGTAGTCCCAAAACACACAATCAAAACACATTTAGTCCATCAAAAAGCTATAATATAGAAATGGCAGCCATTTTGGAAATGCCGCCATTTTTAACGACCAAATCTGCGATGCCCCTATAGCCAAAAATCCTTCTTAGAACATGCTCAAACTGTGTGGCCAAATTTCATGCTTTTTATAACCAAGTGCACAATTCATGCACATATCTACTCTACTATAGAGAATAATCTACTGGATTTTCTTGTGGTTGAACATGCTTGTGAACCTTGGTTGCGCATAAACCACTCCGCCGTGGTTTTATTACAAATTACCCATTTACACATAAGGTGTCGTTTGGACTATCGTTCCAGGCGAGAGTTAATACGTGTAAAAGCAATGCACCAAAAGTGACAAAAATATGGTTTTGATGGTGCACTCTTTTCAACTGTGCCAGTGTCCTGTTTAAGTCTTTCAATGATATGGTTTCTAAATGGTTATTCTATATCACGACACTATAAATAAAGTCGCGGATCTTCAAACTTGCAAAGTATCCAGAGACCTTCATGTAAAGAGAATACAGAGACAAAAAATCAATATCAGATGTTTATGCATCTAACATTTGAGTTTTGTTAACCTATGTACGACTCATAATTGCTTTTTTTCAATGACATTTTACATTTCAATGAGTAAACAGTAAAAATACATCCTCCCCCTCTGTTTTAAGAATAAAACAGATTTTTAAGTCGTGAATTAAAGAGTGACATTAGGGAAGAGTTTACATTTCCTACATTCTCTGCACGGTCTACCTCTAACCTATAACCCATATTCTTTGCAAACGAAACATTTCTGCACTCCGAATGATCCTTTTACCATATCACTTTGTAATTTTTTCACTGTTGTATTTCATTTCTCACACTGAGTATTATCATTGTTTCAGCAACTTACTTGAGTGATTTGTATTATCGCTCATGCTGTCATTAAATTTCCATTTTACCAAAATTGCAACAAGTAAATGATTTTTAACCTCCTATATTATCATCAATTGTGGCAAATAAAATAATCAGTTATGGGCTTAGAATATGATCAATGGAACAAATTTAGAAATCCATACTTAAAGCGACAACAAAAAGACGTGATTTGATGCGAGTATTACTAATAAGTCCTACAAATCTGCCCTTTGCAAATTAACACGCCAAAAGTAGAGCGTGAAATCATATTGACACTGTCGACTTGACATTGACTCCGCTATCATGCCTATACCCGGATAATCAGATAACACGGCCAAACTCAAGTTTCTGAACAATCAAACTGCGATAAAGGTATTTTTGGGGAATGTATAAAAATAATTTGGTATCATTTTAAAATACGATTGGCAAACGTTAGGTAATGGATTTTGTGCCACATAATTATCAACGATAAAATACTCCCTTGTTCTCATTGTCTCCCTGTCCAGCCTTCCGCACATTGGCATGTGTCAGGAGCTTACAACGACCAACCATTTGTTTACACTCATTGTGTACATACGCTTAATTAAAGAGAACTGAAAAATAACAATACAATCAGTAACAAATTAGCAGAGCATGATCAGAGTAAGAATCTTAGAATATTGTGTGTGTGTCATCCATCATATCACAAGATACGCTGTTAAATGTGGCTCATGAATCCGACTTACGCCTGCGCCTGCAAATGCGCCTATGGTACTGTAAAATGTAATTTTGGATTGTTTATTGTAATTTTAACATTTATTTCTACATATATTTCTAATATTGTGAACGAAGGTGGTTAAAGAGCGATTTTTTTACATAATATACAAATGACGGGACCCTACATCCAACACGTTGGCAATATAATTTGTCAGGTATTTTTGTCGTAAAAATAACAGGTTCCCCGCCATGCGCGAAGTATATACAGTGTGACCCAATAAAAACTTTACCCAAATGAAAAGTTGATATTTTTTCCCGTTTTTAAAATTTGAATGGGTAATTGAGCATCTTGCCCTGAAAAAAATCATTTTGGTTGAGTGGTTCACAAGATATGGCACTTAACAATAAGTCAGCAAAACAACTTGTCCACGGAGCATCCTTTTTCTTAAGCATGGGAATCCCAATGCCCCAATCGAGCTGATCGTGTCCTACCCCCATGCCCTGACACAAGACAGAGAACTGGTAGTCAGGCATCAACGATGCTTATGATTTCAGATTTGAAAGCCCGGTTGCCAAAATAATTTATGTGTACTTAATCATTGGCATCATGAAATACCCATGGAATAGTCTCTGGATACTGTTGTTTGGGATATTAAGCGGACTTACGTTCTGTCATGATGAGCATATTTACATGGCGGTTCTCCAGCCTGGACAACACATATAGGTGTCCATTTCTTTGGCGATGATTATAGCGAAATCATGGTAACCTAAACTATACAGCGTCCTAATCAATGAAGATAACACAATGTGAAAACCAAAGACAACTGTTATTTTGCATTATTTTTAAATATACAACATTTAAACATCCGTGACGCTTTTGAACTTATACATGCCGTATGTCAGACTGGGTACACTAAAATGTGGGATCTGTTACACTCCAACTTTTTTTTTCAGTTTTAATTCCATTTAATTCTTAAACTATTTGACTCTGTTCAAAGAATTTGATGTCTAATTATGGCTAGAAGTCTGCTCTTTAAGATAAACCATTTTCAGCCCTATTGGATTAGTTTATGAGATTTACGGTGAAAACCTTCAGCTAGGTAACGGGGGAATATGGCGGGTGGGGAGCGCGGCGGGGGGGTGGGGCATAGAACTTACACACAAACGTGCAAACGCGTCGCCTATAAATGTAAATAATAAGAAGTGAAACACTTGTGGGGCTCAAATTGCACATACACTGTCCTGAATAATAGATCTAACTCATGATACAATCTAAGGTTCCATTAATGTTATTAATTAATTAGTAAATTAGATGTTAATTAGGTAACAATTTTGATCACTTTGGGATTGTTCGGCGGTTCGGCTAAAATATATCAAAAAATGAGTAAGACAACTTGGGTTAACTTGAGTTTAATTATAATTTATCTTCTTTTTATCACACATTGGTATCCCCTTTATATAAAAAAAAAGGTTAATTAGCCAATGAAGCATTATAATTTATTTCATGACCAATGTCTCTTCAACCAAATGTGGCATTTGGGTGTGAGCTCTGTATGGAGACACATAAGTTTGGAGACATTTTATGAGTATGTCACGTCAACAAGAAAGGTTGTATACATGTAGTATACAAATACAGCATGAATTTGAATTTGGTTATAGGAATAGATAGGATTCATGAAAACATAAACTTGTACTTAGGGTTCAGGACCTTGAAGACATCATGTGCTTAATAGCCGCCGATCCGTGTATTTTGGCATTTTCCAGTATGAAGTTTGTAAAATGTCAAACAGGTTTGTAGCTATGGGAGAATTACAAATTTCACTCGATGAAGCTGATATAAGTAAGAAATGGGCCCCTTGTACCTGTTAAGTTACATAGGTTTGTCATCTTTGCTCCAACTGGAATACAGGGCGATCTTAATACATATTGCCTATTGACCCTTTATAATACATGGATCACCCTATATATAATCTACAGGATCCCCTGTATACTTAATATTTGATCATAACTTTGGACAGAAACCCATACATATGTATTCTCTTAAAGAAATATAGGATAGTACTTGATAAATAAACGAAGGTAGTCATTCCAAACTGACCTTTTTGTCAAAAATATAGTGAATTTGACCACCTTGCATGTTCAAAACAGAGAGGTATGAAGTTACTCCAATTTGGAGGGTCTGCGCCCGCCGCAAAACCTCCAATATCGGGTTTCTGCGATCTGTAAATATTTTTATTTATATTCAAACACTCCAAATCGGAGTAGTTTCAGAGTAAAATGAGCAAAAACACTCAAAATCGGAGGGTCTGCGACATCGCAAAAAAACTCCAAAATCGGAAGTTCTGCGTCTCTTTAAATATTATTATTTATATCAAACACTCAATATCGGAGTTCAGCGGTATAATTAACGCACAAACTCCAAATCGGAGGGTCTCTGCGGACATCGAAAAAACCTCAAAATCGGAGGTTCTGCGTATCTGTAAATATTTTTATTGATATTCAAACACTCCAATATCGGAGTTCAGCGTATAATGCGCAAACAATCCAAAATCGGAGGGTTGCGGGCATCGCAAAATTACTCCAAAATCGGAGTTTGGGTATCTTTTAAACATTATTATTTATATTCAAACATCAAATATAGAGTTTCAGTGTATAATACGCAAAAAATCCAAAATTCGGAGGTCTCGTACATCGCCAAAACTCAAATCGGAGGTGTGCGTATCTGTAAATATTCTATTTATATTCAAAACCTCCAATTATCGGAGTTTTCAGCGTATAAGACGCACACACTCCAAAATCGGAGGGTCTGCGGACATCGCCAAAAAACTCCAAACTCGGACGTTCTGAGTATCTTTACACATAGTAGTTATATTTCAAACATCATATCGGAGTTTCAGTGTATACTACGCAAAAACTCCAAAATCGGAGGGCTTGCGGACAGCGAAAACTCCACAATCGGAGGTTCTGCGTATCTTAACTATTATATTATTATTCAAAACACTCCAATATCGGAGTTTCAGAGTATAATACGCACACACTCCAAAATCGGAGGGTCTGAGGACCATCGCAAAAAACTCCAAAATCGGAGGTTTCTGAGTATTTTACATATGTTATTTATAGTAAACACTCCAAATCGGAGTAGTTTTAGCGTATAAGGCGCAAAACACTCCAAAATCGGGGGGTCTGCGTACATCGCAAAAACTCCAAAAAACCCAAAACAACAGCTTTTTTTTAAATATTGTTATTTAATTAAAACATCAATATCGGAGTTTTCAGCGTATAATACGCAAAACACTCCAAAATCGGAGGGTCTGCGTTCATCGCAAAAAAACTCCAAATCGGAGGTTCGGCTTATAGCTTTTATATTATTATTTATATTGCAAACCACTCCCAATATCGGGAGTAGTTTCAGCGTATGAATACGCACACACTCCCTAAAATCGGAGGGTCTGCGACCATCGCAAAAACTCCAAATCGGAGGTTCGCGTATTATTTAAATATTGTTATTTATATTCAAAAAAACTCCAATTCGGAGTTTCAGCGTATAATACGCATACACTCAAAAATCGGAGGGTCTGCGGAAATCGCAAAAAAGTCCAATCGGAAGGTCTGCGTATCTTTAAATATTATTGTTATATTCAAACACTCCAATGTCGGCGTAGTTTGTAATTTATTATTTGACATTGCCATTGCTGTACCACACATACCATAGAGGTAGGCTTTATGTATTGTTGCCATTAATTACATTTTTGGCACTTGACTCTTGAGAGGTGAAAAAAAAAATTGTGCATAGTAAATGGCAACAGTACATGTCATGATGTGTAACCCAACAATTTCGGCTAATCTTACTAAATCCGCAAGCTAGCAAAGTAATATATCGATTAGAGAGAGTCCTCTAATGTAAGAGACTCTCCTGTCGGCTTTTTCATCGATTGGAGAGACTTGCAAATCCGGGACTTCCGGGTAGGAGAGCAACTCTCCTATCGCCGAAATCATCGATTGGAAAGTGCTACATGGTGTTGCCATCGAATCGCCCCCAGGATTTGTCCATTGTTCAATCTGTAGGCCTAATACATATAGGTGCAATCGACCAACAGAATCACTCTGAGTGGGGGTTGTGTTTCCTGCATAATCTGGCATGGTCTATTCATGCGACAAAGAGAACAGTGAATGCCGTTTTTTCCTTACATACGAAGCAATTCACAAACACGAACACGTGACGTTATTGCAACGTACGTACGTCTGGTTAAAAAATAAAATGTTATATAACATTTGATTAATTTATTCTGTATCGAAATATTTTAACAGCTTCTGTAGGCCCTATATATGAAAATAATTATTGCAAAACGACTGGTAATGAAGATTATACAAATAACTAAAAATTGCAAGTTTCGGCGGGTCGGAAAAGGGCCATGTCCTTCGGTCACGTTTGTGACCGAAAAAATGGGAAATTTTGATTTGCAACCCAATGCTGTTTTGCCAATATAACCAATCTGTTATTACTTTTTGTATAATTAGTAACCTTTAGACCAAACCTAACCAAATATAATTTGTTTCCACTTTCGCTGGATTGGTTAATTTTGTCATGAGGGGCAAATAAAGTTCGGTCACGTTTATGACCTCAGACAAAAAGGGATTTTTAGAATTCAAACTTCAACTGTAAAATTCTGTGAATATTTAAGTACTCACATTCTTATATTTATTTCAGAAAGACATTGGTATGTTGTCATTACAACAATGTTGGTAATTAAAAGTAACAAGCAAAGTTTACTTGGTAATTAACAAATTATATCACTAAGTACGGTCACGTGTGTGACATTGGTGGTTGGTTACGTGTGTGACATCTCCATTGACTCATACACAAAATGATGACCATTGTTAATGTGCACCAAAAATGAAGTTTTAATAAAATCTTGTGTATTTCCATATCAGTAGTAACTTGCAGAGAGCAATGCTGCTCATAGTATGCAGATTTCCTGTGTTGAATAGTGAAAGTCTGCTAAATTTGGCAACTTCACCTCAAACTTTCAAAAGACGCATCCAAATCAAGTTTAAAAACAGTCTTTATTAAAATTAATTGTTGTTTTCTTGTTGTAACTGATCATATTCATATTCTAACTGATAATTAAAGTTAACACTGCTACCTTCTTCAATATGACCAGAAATTTATGTCCTTCAAATACTAAAATGGTGAGTGTCGATCACGTGTGTGACAGTAATTTGCACATCAATAACTTTTGAAAGAAGAAAGATCTAAACCATTTATTTTGTATAAAGGAAGGTACATATAAACTGGCTTTTGACATGAAATATGAACATTACTGAGACAGTGGTTTTCGAGTAATAAAAACTTGTTTGTCTTTTTGGTCACGTGTGTGAAATACCAAAGTCAATTAAAATATTGTCTATATCCTACAAATTTGTATTTTTTCAACAAAGTTTGAAAAATTGAAGTCCACACAATACTTTAGGGCAGTATTTCAAACAAAATTTAATCGCAATTCAATATAAAAACTAAAGAAAGCAAAATGGTTGTAATAATCTACCTTTTTTTATCCAAAATGTTCGTACACGTTCCTTATGAAATGAGGTGTTTGAGTTGAACATATTGTTAAAAATATCATGCAGGAAACTCTCGAAGGATGGTAATAACATGATATGTAACAGATAAATTTGCAATTACCATTACTTCATTTTTTATCAAAAAGGTTTAATTTTTTGAAGAATGGCCAAAAGTGAAAAATATAAACATTAGAATTAAAATAACCGAATCTCAACTCAACTTTGAGATTTTATACAAGTCATGATACAAAGGACTATGTATATAAATTACATTTGGTGCTAGGTAAGCATCCCATACAATTCAGGCTTACGATTTAGGAGTATGTGTTTTATACGATCTCTCAGTGTGATGATAAGCCTGGAGCTAAAGGTTTTAACCCTCGTCTACCAAGCCTTTTTTGTAACACGTTTACCGGCGGGGGGGGGGTTACACCCCCTCGAGAATTCGTTATAAAGCACCCGATGCATTATGATTTTGATACCAATGGATAGCTAGAGTCCTCCCTTTCCATTGATACCAAATAAGTGACTAATACTACGTAGTATGCGTCACAATGACGTCATAAAGTCCGGGAGTCGGCCAAATTGGATTTTTCAGAGAAAATAGGGCGAAAAACGATTTGCCCGACTTAAAAAAGTTAGGGAATATCCGATTTTCATGCGGGTTCGGCTCTATAAATGATTGCCACCTGTAGAGTACTAGGCTATCATCAAACTGAGAGATCGTATAACACATACGCCTAATCGTAAGCCTGCGAGCTGAATTGTATTGGGATGATTATTGCCTAGACCAAATGTAATTTCTATGCATAGTCTTGTATCAATGATTGTATTAAAATCTCAAAATTGATTTATTGAGATTCGTTATTTAAGTCTATGTTTATTATTTTTCACTTTGACGACGAAAATTGCGATTTTTATTTATTGTATAATCTTCATTACCAGTCGTTTTGCAATAATTATTTCATATATAGGGCTACAGAAGCTGTTTAAAATATTTCGATACAGAATAAATTAATCAAATGTTAATACCATTTTCTATTTTTTTTAACCAGAGACGTAGTACGTTTTGCACTGCACGTCCTCCCGTTGGTTGTGAATTAGTTCGTATGTGCAACACGGCATCATTCAATGTTCTCTTTGTCGAATGAATAGACAATTAGTCCACTCATCTATGAAAAATAGGTACACCTGGACAAATTGAATACAGAAGGTTTTCTTGCTGTAACTATAAGTCACAGAACTCACAAATAACATATCAAAAAGTTTAGAAAAAGGAAGCCTGGCAAGACATGTAATTTGCATTTATCTTTACGTGGAGTATAAGCCCATATTTTGACCAAGGTATATAGCTCATTTTTTTTTTTAAATGCCATGTTAGGAAGATTTCCATTTTTCTCTTAGTATTTGAATATGTGGAATGGCTATGCCGCACGGTGTGAGCACTTGCAATTAAGTGGAAAGTGATGGTCAGGATTTAAGTGGCCGCATATATTTTTCCCGCCATAATTAATTTGCATTCTAGATGATTTGTCAGACTGCAAATCGGAGGGGGAGGATCCTTTATTTAGAGTAAATATTTTCAGAGAGAATTTATTCAAACACATGGGGGTCAATAGTGCCGGGGGGGGCCTCCCTATGCAAAGTGATGGTTAGCTCGGCCAGGTGAAAAAATAGGGGTCCTTTCCCGGGGTCCTTTAGATAAAATGTACCCAAAAATACGGGGTCATTCTTTTACACAAGGTGAATAAAGGTGGGGGTCATCCAGTATGAAAACTTTAAGGGGCCATGATGTTTAAAACCTAAAAATTAAAATCAAGAAAGTGTCTCTTTTTCATAGTTCAAACTGCCATGGAATTATAAATACTGCTTGCAGAAATTATAAATTTGTTTAAAATGTACGTGTGCTGTGAAATTTTGAATTGGGTGTTCAAATTCTTTAAAAAAGTGGATCATATATGCAAACTTGGTTGGATAAAAGTGAAAACAGGAAGAGAAGAAGGAAATGGGGGTCATGTGTATTATGTTGAACATTTTAAAAAGGGGGCCATTTGGTAATACCGGGCAGTAGGTAGGAAAGCAGCATAAAAAGGCGGCAAGAATTTTAGACGTCACCAAAGTCAGCATCTCACGGACTTTGACTATGCAGGCTCTGACGGGGAGGTGATATGTGCTGCACAAATCTACTACAAAGCTGCAGATAAAGTCAGCCTACATCTAAATGCCCAAGCGACGGAATGGACTGTACATGACGTCATGGGGAAGAGAATCAGAAACCTATCTTGCAAGTCACACGGTTACCCACCTCAAAAAAGGTTTAGCCTCAAGTACCTCGGGTCCTATGTTGGGACAGCAAGAAAGACTCAAAAGTTAAAGGGGCCGTGGCCTGATCGCTAATATTATCGTCCCCATACTACCAAGATTTACGAAAGTCGTAAAGTTGGTATGTGAAGAAAGCTAATATTTATCTCATTTACTCTTGTGAAATTTAGGGCTAAAGGAATATTTGGTTTGGAAGTTATGAACGACAATGTTACCCCAATTTTTGGTCTCGACCCGATATTAATTTACACATATAGGGCTAAGAAGAAATCATATTTTTAGCTCGCACATGAAAACGGGTTGAAATTTCTGCGCGAAAATTTACAGATAAGAGTTTAGGGGTGCAGAACATTCGTCCAGATGAAAATTTTATTACTTTAAATCGGGTCGTCCCCTTTTAATAATTGTATAATAACCAAAATATAGGCAAAAAATGGCACATAGGTTTTATTGCAAATTAGCATGTCTTGCCCTGGGCTCCCCTTTTTACATTTTTGATATGTGTTCCGGAGGGTTTATACAACAAGAAAATCTTGTAGCGTTTGTCCAGGGTCATACCGTAGCTGCGTGGACTACATGCCAGATTTTGCAGGAAAACCACCCGACTCAGAGTATGATTTCAACTTCTGTGTCGATGGCTGGAACCTATATGAACTAGGCCTACAGATTGAACAATGGACAAATCCCGGAGGCGAATCGACGGCAACACAATGTAGCACTCTCCAATCGATTGATTTCGGCGATAGGGAGTGCTCTCCTAACCGAAGTCACGGATTTGCAAGTCTATCAATCGATGAAAAAAGCCGACAGGAGAGTCTCTTACATTAGAGACTCTCTAATCGATATATGGGCTATTCTAAAAAAAGTGAGCCACTTCCAAATTTGAAAAATCGGAAAAACAA
Source organism: Ophioderma brevispina (assembly GCA_023653785.1). NCBI lineage: Eukaryota > Metazoa > Echinodermata > Ophiuroidea > Amphilepidida > Ophiodermatidae > Ophioderma > Ophioderma brevispina. Next base: position 6,711 of record JAMKCH010074431.1, on the reverse strand, counting down.
AGTCGCGCCAAAAATGTATTTATCATACATTTTTTATAGCTAACATATCATACATCATGGAACAAACAAAAGTTATATGAACACCTGTTCCCAGGATTTTTACATTTGAACCTTCAAATTACGTTGTTTTTTTCCTGTTTTTGGGGCCTTGTATATGACGTTTTCGATATGCATTCTCGGTAAATTTTGATTTTAAAAGAAAGTGTTTAATATGAAGATCATGCATTATAACTGAATGGTGCGAGACGAGACGAGGACATATTCAGAAATGCTTTTAGTGAAAGCAATTACTGGTATGATACAATGATACAAATTTTGTACTTTAATCGGCAGTCCTTCTCTACGTATATTTTGTATTTATTATCGATATTATGAAGTTTTCAAAACAAGACAAGATCTTTTTTTTTTGCAAGACGGGTAGTATCCTTATATTCTTAGGGCTTAAATTTATTTGCCTTATAAGCAAGTTTAACCTCTTTTAAATTCATTATCACTTGCATGAAGTACGATGTAAATCGATTTCAATATCCTTCGTTTTCACGTTGTTGTATGGTATGGATAACGTAATATACATCATAATGCAGAAATAAACGTATTTGTAAATCACTTTCAAATGCTTACATAACGACTGAATACGTAAATAGGGTTTTTTACAAACAATGACAAAATTTGTAGCTCCATTTTTTCGAATTAGGTTATTTTGTTCTTTTATAAAACAACATCGTAGGCCTATATCGCTAAATTAATACTTTTCAAAAGATACTGCTTTCACCACCGCCAGTGTAATTCTGTATAGTGTCTCCAATTTGCCCCTTTACCAAATCAGTGTAATATTTGTATCACTTTATTTCATTTGAAACGCATATTCCCACAGAGCAGCGGCTGCCAGTTTTCTTTACTTTTTCTGGGCTTGTGGCTTCTTTGGAGAATCACAGCCATATTCCCTTCTTTTCTGTGCTCGGGTTGGTAAATTCGCTCTTAGTAAAATATTCTGGACTGCGTTAAGCTTCGTTGAAGTAGGGGTGGTCTCCATCGCAGATTCTGTTTCATTTTTAGATACCGCTTAAAGAAATAAGAATTAAATATTAATTTTTACTGAGTATAATATGTTTAGATTATAACATATCATTAGGTTTGAACAGTGGTATTTTAAAACAGCCGACACTGAGGTCTAAGGCCTATATTTTTTCCCTTGGCCTTCTATTAGTCGCGGAGTCGACTAAAACTTCCCTGTTTCTATCATTCACACAAATTCTTATCTAACCATGACCATTTTACAGACTTTGTGAACAAAGATTTGTAACAAACAAAGATATTTAATAGCCCTAAAACTTTGCGTATATTACGTTATCTCACGCACAACGAGGCCAACTAATGTGCAAAACTAAAAACCCCTATAAGCACCACTTCCTAATAGCTGTGTACATAGCCCCCGTGCACACTGCATGGCATACGTCTGTGGCTTAGAGTAGAGTACTTAAAAGACTTATACTTCCCTATTATATTACCACAAAGTGCACCAACCCAGCACAATGTGTACCGCAGTTTGTTTGTGTTATATTATTACGCAAACTATTTGGGTAAAACGGTTTAAAGGAAAGTGACTAACTTACCGGTATTTGGTGCAACAGTTCTCAACAACTTCGAGGAGCATTGGCACAGAAAGCCGTAAAAATTACCTGCGCCGTTAATAGAGGATTCCTTGTATTTTTCGTCTTCATTTTGGATAACGTAATATACGTAAAACGTAATATACATTTGAGGCGTTTCAGTGATAATACTTGGGCGATGTGCATGTAATCTAAATATTTCGACTAAATCAAGGTCGGGTATGTGTGTGGGTCTATAGCCAAGCTATATCTTTGAGTAGTCAGACTCTAACTTAATTTAGATTTTGCCTTATAAAGTAATATACTATGCTAAAACGGACGCATTTAATTGGAAATTAATTTTTTATCGAGGCCAAATTTGCAACAAAGCATTTTGATGTTTATACATACCAATGTATACATATTTTTGCCTTTGGTATGCAAAAGGTATTATCATTGCAGTTACATTTTTCAAATTAAATTGAGAAATAAACTGAAACGTAATATACTATGATTTCGCGGAATCCATTCTATTTGCTTCTTGTAGCTTACCAAGAAATGTTATCTGGAAGATTGGTACCTATTCATATTCATGCTGCATTTAAGAAATAAAAAACCAATGGTTATGAATTAAAATATTTGATTATTGAGGTAACTGTAGCATTGTAAAATAAGTGCACAGAGCTACGGAAACACCATTGTGGCTGTTTTTAGGTGTTTATGGATTAAAATGACAGAGATAATGATATTAAAGTATGAAAACCTCATATGTCCGTGTGATCTCGCAAAGTTACTAAAAAGAACATAACACTGTTACTTATTTTAAAGCAAAATGCAACAATTGTGGATCAAAGAAGGAAATACCTCTACTGGCTTCACTTTTTGAGAATGGCCCATTATTACTTGCTAGCTTGCGGATTAGTAAGATTGCCGAAATTTTTGTTGTGACACATCATGAATGTAATGTTGCATGACACCTAATGCACAATGTTTTTTTTCAATCTCAAGTCAAGTGCCAAAAAAGTAATTAATGGCAAGATACATAAAGCCTAACTCTTATGGTATTGTGTACAGCAATGGCATGTCAAATAATAAATTACAAAACTCCGACAGTGGAGTGTTTGAATATAAACAATATATTTAAAGGAACGCAGAGGCCTCCGATTTTTTTGGGTTTTTGCAAGGTCGCGGACCTCCGATTTTGGAGTGTTTGAGTATATACGTGAAAATCGATATTGGAGGGAGTGTTTGAATAAAATAATAATATTTAAGATACGAGAACCTAGCGATTTTGGGTTTTGACAATGTCCGCAGACCTCGATTTGGGAAGGTTTGCGTATATACGCTGTGTGATGAAACTCCGAGATGGATTGTTGAATATAAATAATAATATTTAAAGATACGGCAGAACTCCGATTTTGGTTTTTGCGATGTCCGCAGGACCCTTCGATTTGGAGTGTTTGGTATATACGCTGCAAACTCCGATATGGAGGTTTGGAATATCAAACATTTAAATATAAAATATTTAAAGATACGACAAACACCTCCGATTTTTGGAGTTTTGCGATGTCCGCATATCCTCCGATTTTGGAGTGTCGGCGATTATACGCAGAAACTCCAGATATTGGAGGTTTTGCGGAGGGCGGCAGACCCTCCAATATTGGAGGTAACTTCATACATGGTATTTATCATTTGTGTTCAACTGACAAGATCTCCGCTTAGGGTCCCCAAATTGGATGGAAATAAAAGCGAGGATTTTAGCTTAGGATCTATCTAACAAAAACATACGTCAAATAATCTGGCGAAAAAATGCACATTTTATATTTGTTAAATATTTAGTTTGATTGTATGGTTTTATTGGGACAGGCTGTATATTTCTAAAGGTATTTAAAGGTTATTAAAATGTTTGGATTAATCTATGGTGCCCTTTAAAAGGGCCATGCCCAATCACCATAAAGCCTAATCCCAGAAACACCAGATTGTAACCAGAGTGGTCAAAATTTTTGAATATGAAGGAAGCTACTATGTTCTCATTTACCCGGAAAATCTTAAGCTAAAGCATGTTTGGTTTGGAGGTATGAGCGAAAACATGCCCCCATTTTGGTCGACCACTCTTAATTCACACAGTACTCTATGGGCTTAACAAAATCATGTGTTTAGCTCTCCATCACAATGGATTGAAAAAAACAGGTGATAAATATGGATAGGGGTTTGTGTCAGGAAAAACATTCAAATCAAGTGAAAAAACTTATATACTTTATATGGGGATCCCCCTTTAATACCCGTCCATACCTCAGAGTAAGATCAATAAGTATTAACTAATGAATTAATTAATAATTCTTATTAATGTGTACAAATCCACCGACGTGCAGGCCCGCTGTGGAGTGCCTTAGGTGCTAAAAACACAACAAGGTAAGTAAACTCAGAACGACAATGGGCGCCTATATGGAAAAACAGTCTGGATTCATATAACTCTTGGATACTAAGAAAAAGGTCTGCACTTAAGGTGGATCCCTTGTGTGAGCTCACACATATTGACTGACTCATGAGGAAATGGTGCAAAATAACTACCCGAGGTGACTGGATCATGGAGCATACTTATTTTCCAGAGACCGAAGGTCGTGGGCAATAGTAGGCCCCACATAGGCCACGGTCTCCAGTCACGAGGGGAGGGGGACTTTGCACCATTTCACGAATATAGAGCAGTCAATATTTGTTTATATAAACATATAAAAATATTTATGTTAATTTGAAGACTGCCAAGTCTCATCAAGATCAGCTTCTACTGCCAACTCAAGCAGAGTCAAGATACCAATGCAGGAAAAAGTTCCCATAAAAATGAACTATTTGCCCCGTGAGGAGGGAAAGCATGGTTAGCTTTTATGAAAACTTTTTTCCCTCATGTGAAATTTGGGGCAACTTGTCTCAAATATTTTATGTCACGTGATATAGTATCCACCAATCAAATGACAGAAACATTTTTATGTGTCATAATTCCCAAATGTGGTCACATGTGAGACACTACAATTTCAAACCAAAAAGTGTGTTGTCTGCCTTTTAAAGTTCTGTAGGTTTCAGCTCTCGGATGTAAAAAATCACAATACAGGGTTTTATATTTTTACATATTGATTTTTTCTTGCAAATCCTACTCCCATTGCATTTAATATGTAGATTCGACGCAAAAACAAGTGTACTCTGACATAATTGTCTTTTGTTGGGTATATGGGGATATTCCACAACTCAAAAAATATGGGTATTTTTCAAAAAAAAAAAATGTGTTAAACTCATGTTTGGGGAGGATGGAAGGAAAGGCAGGAGGAGATGCCATATCTTGAGTGGTTAGGTATTTTCATGAGACCGGCAGCAGAAATTTTGTAAGAGTACACTGCTTTTAAAATTGCAAATAAAATTAAAATAGGATGTAGGGTTTGCCAGATATAATTCAAAATGTCAAAATAAGAAAAAAGCCTGTATTTGTGATTTTTTAGGATGTAGGGTTTGCCAGAAATAATTCACAATTTGTTGTATTATGTGATTTTTGTGTAACCAAGAACTGAAATCTCTAAGAATGTGAGACAAAGGCACTACTATTGGTTTTAATTTTTTCTTTCATTTTGATCACCTGTTGACAAGACCTATTTTTAGACCTGTGTAGTTACTTTTCGGCTACCTATAGGACCATCCTTAACCCTGGACCCTGCAGGTGCAATAGATGCCCAGAACTAAAAATTTTACAATTTTTGGCAAAATTTCAAAATTATACATTTTTTCACCATTTTCAGAATCGGCAAGAAAAATGCATTCAAATGAGTTAAAAACAAACCTAGATGTAGATTTGTGGTTTTTGAATGGTTTTAAAGTAACCTTCCAGACCCTTAAGTCATTCCTTCATTTACAGCAATATACTTGAAAAAGGTGGAAAAAATGACAGTATTTCATGGTGCGTATTTGAAAATATAGCAAAACACAGTTTATGTTAAATTTTCCAGGTCTATTATGATTAAATTTAAAACTGTTGTTCTTATTCAAATTTTAGATAATGTCAATAGCATAAATACACTATTATGAATTATTAATTATATGATTACGTATTAAATTTTACAGTAAAAAAAATATTGGAAATAAATTTTACGGTATTACACGGGCATCCATCCTACATGTTTTTACTGTATATTTTTACAAAATTGTATTGCATTATATTAAAATGATGGTATACAGTCCCAAATTCTGTAATAACTCACCAAATGCATAAGTTTTCTGATTGATTTTTTTTACAATATACTGCAATTGTTACTAAATTTTGTGGGAAGAATGGATGCCTGCATAATACTTTTCTTGGGCGAAATTATATTACGATATCTTCCTTTCAAATGGTTCCACATTAGACACCATTGATTTTCTACTTATATACCTGTTTTCCATCTTGTTCGTTGTAATGTAGGTCTAGTGGCCTAAACAAATATGAAATGACCCGGCCTAATAATTGATGACCAAGAAAACCAGTTCCCCTACAGACAGAATAAATAGAGAAATGTGAAACCAATATCCAGACTTATTTTTAACCTAGCCTGTTTTGGGTTAATTCTGAGGTGGATTGTACTTTGTGGAATTGTGCAGTAGATTTATGATATCATATTTATAAAAGAGCGAATTTTAATGAAATAAATTCTTCGCTTTCACACTGGGACATTTTGTTTTAGGGTTTAAGTTTATTAGACACAAATGGATCTGTTTTTGGTTATAGGGGCTGAGTCTTTAGTAATATATAAAGTCGTGTCCACACGGAGGCTGAAACTCTGGAGTGTCGATTGGGGTTTCTGACCGTGTTGACGTATTCAGAGTTTTAAACACCGGACTTTATCGAGGGTCTAGTGGGGTTTTATCCCCCTAAAAAATTGGGGTTTTGAAGTGTCGTGCCGTGTGGACAGCTTCAGGGGATAGTCAGTGGAGGTGACCTTGCAAGGTCATCTTTGTTGACAAATTCCTGTGTTTGAATATCACGCAAGAAAGTCCACAACTTCCGGATGTTGACTTCCAGTCTACACTCTGATATGAGAAGTGGAAGAGAATGGTCAGGGTGATGATTCCAGAGTTTCGGCCATCGTGTGGACACAACTTGGGA
>JAMKCH010074420.1:0-56889 GCA_023653785.1 Ophioderma brevispina | reverse complement strand
CATTAATTCAGCAGACGACGGAAATGGCGCTTAGCACAAGAAAATGCACGCTGTATGCATGTTTCCCATGGTATGCACCCTTTTTGACTGGTCTGTGATCGTTGTGGTTTTAATATCAATGACTACGAGTCTATGATATTCATGTAATACACACATTTGTTGATTAAGTTATGGAAAACTTAAAAGTTAGCCTACAAATTACCTGGACGTCTTTAATCTCTTATTAATGCTCCTATCTGTTTTTGAGTATGTTATTTTTATGTGTAAAATGTATCTCTATTCTTCCAATGGCCTAGACTATCATTTGAGAGCAAATTGAAGAAATTTCATATTTTGTGAAAATGTGCCAGTGCCGCTTTAAAGCTCTGCGCAGCTGTTGTGCATGCATATCGCACAAGCTGACTTTGTACGTTTGCGATTACAGCTGCAGCTTACTGCGATTCGCACATTTAACACTGTGTGAAAGCTATGATCTAACTCCTTAGTTCAGGCCGGACTAAGTATAGTATACATATGCATCAGGTTCAAACATTGTAGGTTGTTCACGGTTGTTCACTAGTTTTGAATAGTGGTCAGTGGAGGTCAAAATGCAGTCAAATTTTAAAACATCAAATGACCAGGTATGCCATCATATTGACTGCAGTGAAACAATTTCATAGAATCAATAGTGACCTTTTTCTGCAACCTATGGTTAAGAAATTGACCAGTCTTGGTCGTATTTTGCGTAAAAAAATTGCATAAGAAGCCAGTATTGCACGTTTACTGAGATTGGTTTGGAGCTTCTTGCACATGATTTTGTGAGGTTTATTGCCCAGCGAAACAGAGGTGAAAATATTTTGGATATTGCACTTATTATCATCAGAAATTAAAGACACTATCAGTGATTTGAAAAATATTTTAAATTTGCAGGAATAGCTTCAAAAGTGAAGGATAAGTCTGTAGAATTCTCATAAGTCACCTTTTCCAGCTGTAGAATTGACAGAAAGGAAGAAAACGGCAGTGTTCCAAGATACGATTCTCCATTCAATTACGTGTTGTAGTAAGTGTCCGAACGGACAGTTAGGCCTACAAATTACTCGGATGTCTTAAATCTCTATAATGCTCCTCTTCTGTTTTTGAGTATGTTATTTTTATGTTGTAAAATGTATCTCTATTTTCTTCCAATGGCCTAGACTATCATTTGAGAGCAAATCTGAAGAAATTCATATTTGGTGAAATGTGCCAGAGTGACGCTTTTAAGCTCTGCGCCAGATGTGTGCATGCATATCGCACAAGCTGACTTTGTACGGTTTTCTTGATTACAGCTGCAGGCTTTACCTGCCGATTCGAACATTAAAACACTGGGTGAAAGCTATGCATCTAACTCATTAGTTCAGGCCGGACTTAGTATAGTATTACATATGCACAGGTTCAAACCATTGTAGGGTGTTCAGCGGTGTTCATAGTTTTGAATAGTGGTCTTTCAGTGGAGGTCAAAAATGCGTCAAATTTTAAAACATCAAATGAACCAGGTATGCACTGTCATCATTGACTTGCAGTGAAAAACAATGTCATAGAATCAATAGTGACCTTTTCTGCAACCTATGGTTAAGAAAGTGACCAGTCTTGGTCATATTTTGCGTACAAAAATGCATAAGAAGCCAGTAGTGCACGTTTACGAGATGGTTTGGAGATTTTGCACATGATTGTTTGGGTTATTGCCCCCAGCAAAACCAGAGGTGAACAATATTTGGGGATATTGCACTATTATCATCAGAGAAATTAAAAGACACTATCAGTGATTTGAAAAATATTTTAAATTTTGCAGGAATACTGCAAGGTGAAGGATAAGTCTGTAGGAATTCTCATAAGTCACCTTTGCAAGCTGTAGAATTGACAGGAAAGGAAAAACGGCAAAAGTGGTCAGATACGGATGCTCCATTCAATTACGTTGGTGTTTGTGTAAGTGCCGAATGGGACAGTAATGACTAAAGTCTCCGATAGGCCTTATTAGGTTGCTTCTGGTCGTATCATTTGAGGTATGTTAGGCTACCTACCTGTACTTGTTACATTCATGCAAAAAAAAATCTGATTTTTGATTGATTTTTTTCGATTTGCTGACTTTAGCAAATCACTGATAGTGTCTTTAAGCCTTCTGCTAACCAATCAATACAGAATTAATTGCTATAACTATGGTCTTTTAGGTACCAAGATTCAAACTTGAATATTTGTTCACCTTGCGAGTCGTGAGCCGTTGCGGATATTTTGTTCGAACGGGATGGTAACTTCGATGGCAATGATCTTTTTAGACTTGCGGTTAAAGAGGACCAGGTCGGTCTATGTTGAGTTGGTCCAGAATATACGGAGGACAGTGGTGCCGCAACTTTGTTTGTACCGGTAAGATCGCAATAAAAGGTCCAACGCAGGGATGAGATCAGCAATTTCGCGAAGAGTGTCATGGACGCTAAGCAGAACAGAGTCATGATGCAATGGGTACCTGCATTGCTGTAGCAGGACCTGGTAGTGATTTAATACATGATGAAGCGTTTACATTTTTGATCCCCCTGGCTTGAAAAGAGAAGGGGGGATTATGCTATCAGTCAAGGAGTCGGCGGCCAGCTTTTTATCCCCCTGGCTTGAAAAGAAGAAGGGGTGGATTATGCTATCAGTCAATTAAGGCGTCGGCGGCGTCGGTATCGGCGTCGGCGGCGTCCAAAACAATATGTAGACGCGATAACATGAGGACCCATAAGGGTTATGTGATGGAACTTGGTGGGTGGGATGGACTGCCATGCCCTCATCATGATTAGATTATGGGCGTGGCATTGCTTAATAGGTACCTAATGTGCATACTTAAGATGTTATTTGGGGTATTTTTAACAAACAATTTGTGAACCATAACATGAGACCCATACGGTTTATGGTGATGTAACGTGGCGGGTGGGATCGGACTGTCATGCCATTCATCTGATTAGAGTATGGGCGTGGAATATGCTAATTAGGTACCTAATTTGCATCATTAATGAGTTAATTTGGGGTTATTTTTTACCCAAATCTGTGAACGCGATAACATGAGACCCAAGGGTTATGGTGATGTGACTGGGGGGGTGGGATCGGACTGCCCAGCCCTTCAGGATTAGATTATGGGTGTGGCATAGGCTAATTAGGTACCTTAATTTTGCATAATTAATGAGTTAATGGGGTATTTTAACCAACATCTTATGAACGTGATAACATGAGACCCATAGGGTTATGGTGATGTGACTTGGTGGGGGGATCGGAATGCCATGCCCTTCATCTGATTAGATTATGAGCGTGGCATATGCTCATTGGTTACCTAATTGAATAATTAATGAGTTAATTTGGGGTATTTTTACCAAAAAGCTTGTGAACAAACGATCTGAAGATCCATAAGTCCGATGTTGATTAAACTTGATGGAGGGGTGGGTGCATCAGTTTACTCTAGCGCTGATTGGTTATTTAAGTTGGGTTGTCCGGGTTAAGGAGGGGTTGTCCGGGTTTAAGGGAGGTTGTCCAGCTCTTTAAAGAGTTGTTGGGTTGTTTTAAGGGGGTAGTGTTGGGGTTAAGGGGGTTGTCCGGGTTAAAGGGGTTGTCCGGTTTTTTAAGGGGGGTTGTCAGGGTTAAGGGGAGTTGTCCGGGTTTTTAAGGGGGGTTGTCCAGATTTAAGGGGTGTTGGTTTATTTAAGAGGGATTGTTGGGGTTTAAGGGGGGTTTCTGGGCTGAAGGGGGCTTGTTGTGGGTTAAGGTGGGGTGCACGAGTTTAATGGGGGTTTTCCATGTTTTTAAGGGGGGTTGTATGGGTTGAAGGGGGTGTCCAGGTAAGGGGGTGTTGGGTTTTAAGGGGGATTGTGGGGTTTAGGGGGTGTGTCTGGGTTTAGGGGGTTGGTCCGGGTTTAAGGGGTTGTCTTAACTAAGGGGATTGTGGGGTTTAAGGTGGGTTGTAGGGTTTTTTTTTTAAAGGGGTTGTCCGGGTTTAAGGGCGGGGGGTTGTCTGGGCTTAAGGGGGGCTTGTTGTGGTTTAGGCGGTGTTGCACGAGTGTTAAAGGGGGGTGGTCCAGGTTTAAGGGGGGTTGTCCGGGTGGTTGAAGGGGGGTTGTCCAGCTTTAAGGGGGGTGTTGGGTTAAGGGGGGTCGTTGGGGTGTAAAGGTGGGTTGTCTGGGTTTAAGGGGTTGTCAGGGTTTAAGGGGGGTTGTCTGACTTAAGGGGGATTGTTGGGGTGTAAGGTGGGTTGTTCCGGGTTTAAAGGGGTGTCGGGTTTAAGGGGGGGTTTTGTATGGGCTTAAGGGGGCTTGTTTGTGGTTTAAGGTGGGTTTGCACAAGTTTAAGGGGGTTGGGGGTCAGGTTTAAGGGGGTTGTTGGTGAGTTTTTAAGGGGATTTTGGGGTTAAGGGGGTTGGGTTTAAGGGGTTTGTGGCACATAATACGCGTAAACATGCGCAGACGTGCACAAATGCAGGCGCATGCGTATATGCGCGCATGTGCGTATGCATTGCGCGGAGTTGGCACATGGGTTGTCGGGTTAAGGGGGGGTTGTTGGCTAAGGGGGATTGTTGGGGTTTAAGGTGATTGTCAGGGTTTTTTAAAAGGGTTGTCAGGGTTTTAAGGGGGGGTTGTTGGGCTAAGGGGGATTGTGTGGGTTTAAGGGGGGATTTTGGGGCTTTTTGGGTTTAAGGGGGTTGCCCAGGTTTAAGTGGGGGGGGATTGGGATATAAGGGGATTTTTGGGTTTAAGGGGGGTGGTATTTGCAGCGGATTATTAAAACATTGTTCAACGCTCCCGCAAGGGATTAGCGGTTCGAGAACCGCGATGTGTATTTTAAAGCATAGACTACAGTTGGTTGTCATCCTTCTTACCCCAACGGCTAAGATTATTTTGTGTTGGGGGGTGTCAAGGAAAGGGTTGAGCAAAATTTCATTTACACCTTGGGCTGTTGAAAATAAAAGATTTCCAGAGATAATCGGCCTTTTAAAAGATGGATACAAGTAACATGCACCCTGGACAAAAAGACTTGAAGGTGATGATCCAGTTTCATGATGTCATCTTTGAGAGATTGATTAAACCCAGCTTTTACATTTATGAGATGAACATGGTGGTACTTTATTGCAAATTCGAAATTTAATTTCTGACATAAACAATAACGAAAACTTCCGGACCATTCAGATCTACTAGCAAGCTTGGAATCGAAAAACATATTAACTTTTTAATGCCTTGGAGCCTGATGACTTTATAGGCAGCCAGAATGGGCTTCAAGGACAATTCTAGATCTTAGATTTAATGTCGGTTAAGTGAGGAATGTGAAGGAATACCCGGGTCGCTGATCTAGGCAACCCAATCCATTTTTTATGTATCTGTGAACTATTGAGGGCGAGAGCAAGAAGGGTTTTGTGTTTTGAATGTCGATGGACAGTTGAGCAAGAAAGGCATGAAGGGAGAGGTAGAGGTTTTTTTTATACACTGAAGCTTTAAACTCACCGCTGACAAGAAGGTTGTCAATTCTACAAGCAGGGTAGCAAGGTGGTCCCTTGACCTTATCAACACTTACTTCGGGGGCTTTTTTCCAGAAAAACAGAGGATGAGAATCCGAGCAAATTTATGAGGCTCATATTTTCGATGGAATTGGAAATCATACCAGACAAGTCGAAACACAATAGATCGTTGAGTTTTACCACGGACCCAATAGACAATGATTTGAATTTAACTGGTTTGAGTTTTTAAGATTATAGATTGAGGCATGATGAGATTTTCATTGAGAATCCTGATGAGTGTTTTTTATTCGTAGTATCAGATTGAAAGTAAATATATTTGTAAAATATATCTGACACTTTTTAATGTTTTTTTTCATTCTATTTGTATATTGTGTATTTTGTATTGTCATTCATTATTCCTGCAGAGATAGGCCTCTGAAATGTCTTTTTCGACGGTTGTACCTAGTCAGGGATTGTATCACCTTTTTGATCTATTTGTTGTTATTGTTATAGTGATGTAAAGATTGAAATGACTAAATATGAAGTCAAAGGTCAAAATAAGGTCAAACTATAAAAGAGTTGGCTAATAGCAGGAACACCATTGTATTTGTAATCAGTGGTAGTGACCTCTTTCTGTGACTACATTTGTTTGATCAAGGTCAAAGTGGGCCAAAATTAAACTCCCGTAGTTAAAAGCAGGGTGTCTCAATGAATAAAGTTCAAGTCAGTGGTCACCTTGCTTTGTGATCTATAATTATGGGGTCATAGGTCATTCCTGAAACCTTCCAGTAAAATTGCAAAATCAAGTGACACTAGGGGTTCAAGATGTGGTAGTAGGTTACAGTTTACCAGTCTAACGGATGGTCTGGCGTTCTGTATAGGCGCCATTACGCCCTTGCCAGCTGTGCGCATTTTTTGTCTCTTCTCCGGCGTTGCAATCATGTTTGATTACATCTATCAAATAACATTTTTTGGTGCCTGTATGGTGTATACCGGACAACGGGAAGCTAGCAACAAACACTGCTATACGTGCAAAAAGGTTGTGCCAAAAGAAGAGGCACCGTCACGACTATATCGCATGTGGTGTGCTGGAGGCTTTACCGAATCGTCCAAAAATGAAGAAAATAGTGAACAGGCCATTACATATTTCTTTAGAAAATACTATGGCCCTTTCTTAATCAAACCAATTGTTAAGGTATTAGTGGTGTTGCTCTTCTGTGGTTATTTAGGAATAGCAGCATATGGTTGCCTGAATGTAGAGGAAGGCCTAGAAACAAAAGATATATTTGCTGATGACTCCTACGCACAGGATTTTCTACACGAACGAAGGCATTTTACAGACTTCGGTGCCTCCATGTCAGTAGTGATCACAAGTGAGGAGAAATACTGGGAGACCAGTGTCCAAGAACAAATCGAAGAAATCACACAGGATTTTGAATCGGACAAGAATGTTCATGGGCCTGAGCACACTGAATCCTGGCTGCGTGAATTTACTAAGTTCTTGAACCAGACCCTAAATACAACTGCTGTTGACCAAAACACTTTCATAGGTTTATTACGTAAACAATTTTTGGCAATGCCATACTTTGACCGATTCAAAGAGGACATCAACTTTAGTAGTGATGACGATGATGCAGTGATTAAGTCATCTCGGTTCATTGTAACGTCGACTAATATTAAGACAACGAAGGATGAAAGCCGCTTTATGCTGCACATGCGGAAGAAGGCCGATGCGTCCGACTTGTCGCTGACCATTTTTTCACCACCTTTTGTTTTCATTGAGCAGTATGTCATAGTGGTGCCAAATACTATTCAGAACCTTCTCATCGCCACTGTGTGCATGTTTTTTGTGGCCCTCTTTCTAATACCTCATCCAGTTTGCGCTTTTGTGGTGACTCTCTGCATTGCCACCATAGAAACGGGAGTCATTGGAGTCATGTCACTTTGGGACGTGAAATTAGATGGGATTTCCATGATAAACATCATCCTCTGCATAGGGTTCAGTGTAGACTTCTCTGCCCATATAACCTATGCATTTATCGTGTCACCGGGGAATACGGGAAATCAGCGAACGGTAGAAGCCCTTCACAGTCTTGGAACACCCATATTACAAGGTGGACTCTCCACTGTCCTTGCTATAATAATCATGTCCATCTCCCCTGTGTACATCTTCAGAGCTTTCTTCAAGACTATGTTTCTGGTGATGGTCTTTGGTCTTCTGCATGGGTTAGTCTTTCTACCAGTCCTCTTGAGCTTCCTCAGCCCTTGTCTTCCAAGAAGCAAGATTGCTGAAGAATTCCAGGCACCTAGTGGACAGGTTCCCACAGAAGATGCAGAAGGTACAAGTAAAGAACAAGTTTTTATATTTCACAATAATGAAATAGTATTATTAGACTCAATCGATGCAAGGGAAACTGTTTTATAAAACCAAAGTATAAAGCCTTGGTCCCCCCTGTGTCCCACCAGCATTAATGACCAGTATCCAATAAAAATATGAAAGCCGGGGATTTAAAAGGGTGTTTTCCGGTAACAGATCTAAAATGTGAATTGTGAAAGATTATTTTTGTTTATTCTCAAACCTACAAGCAAATAAATCCCAAGTTTATAAGAAGCAGTCGTATGTTCCAATTGCAAAAAGAAGTACAGGAAATCCAATATGTAGTGTAAGTCCTATTAGCATATAAAAGGTTGTAACATCCATTCTATTAGCTTTCCGTCTTCCTTAGCTTTCCCCCCCCTTCCTCAAATACTGTTGATTTAAGGAGTCTTTCAAATCACTCTTCAAAACTGTTTTGGGGTGGTTTTTGTTTTTTAAAGTCCCAGGCAAGGCTTATGAGCCTGATGAGAAAATAGATTTCCTATCACCTTCAACACTTCCACAGTCACGTGCACGTACAAGTTCCTAGGTCAGATAGCCATCACGATGAAGCTAGTAATTCTCAATTCCGCTTGGCACCGTTCCTAAGCTTTCATTCACCACTGTATTACGAAAACACCCTTTTTTTGGGGTATGATATATGACCCCCAGATCACACAAGGTCAGTCATCATGTCATGTCATAAGTACAACTCACTGAACTGGTTTCCTATCCATGAGCTTATTTGTAACTCATAGTGTACTCACATTGATTTGGGAGTGGTGGGGGCCAAGCTGGAAATAGTTTGAGTTAAAGTATGAAAAATACTATTATGTTCACCATGCATCAAGTTGTTGATCTGTTCACTCTTTCAGGAAATAAGGTTTCTTGCATGAAGTGAGTGTGGTGGTTTGAATAAGTGGTTTCTGTGAACTTTTTTTTTTAAAAAAGTAATACAAAATCTATTTTTCACAATGTAGTTATCAAAATATTAATATTCAGAGACTATAGTTGATGAGTGAACCAATTTGTTAAACCTACGGAGACTACAGATTATGGGTTAGAAAGAAAGCTATATGATTTATCGGGCCAATCAAAAGCGTCGTAAGAAAATGGTTGGGCTGGAGAGAATTTGATTGAAATACTTTAGTTTGTCTAATTTTTTTATTGGTTACCTCTAATGATTATAGCAATGTAATCAACTAATTGGCACCCTGTAAGAAAACAGTATTTGCCTAGGGGTTAGGTAATAACTACAGGGTGTCCTCAGAAAAAATATTTTGGGACAATTGTTTAGCTCCATACTATATGGCAAGCTATTGTTGTGAATGTGTTGAACCTCTATCTATCTTTTAACACTTGCCATAATGCAGCATCTTGTGCCAAACCTTGTGGGCCGATGCAGCGAAATCGTCAGAATAATCATTGACCCCAAGGCCCATGTGGGTGTTCACCGATTGGGGTCAGGTCACGTGGGCCGATTACAGGGCATTCTTTAAAAATCTATAAATTTCCGTCCTTGTGCCACAAATCAATTGTTATAATCACTAGACTTGGTTAGAACACTGCTGACCCAAGTCCCTATGGGGTGGTCACAGATTGGGTAAAGGTCCAGGTGGGCCGATTAAAGGGGCATTCTTGAAAAATCTATAGATTCCTTCTTGTGCCAACAAATCAATTTCTATAATTACTATACTTGGTTAGAAGAACCGCTGACCCAGGTCCAGATGGGGTGTTCACAGATTTGGGTCAAAGGTCACTTGAGCCATTAAAGGGGCATTCTTTGAAAATCTATAATTTCCTTTCTTGTGCCACAATCAATTGCTATAAAATCACTATACTTGGTCGAAAACCGCTGACCCAAGGCCCATGTGGGGTGGTTTTCACAGCTTTGGGTCAAAGGTCCATGTGGGCCGATTAAAGGGGCATTCTTTGAAAATCTATAAAATCCTTCTGGTGCCACAAACAATTGCTATAATCACTAGATTTGGGTCAGATGAACTGTTTGTACCCAAGATCCATGGGGTGTTCACAATTTTGGGTCACAGGTCTATGAGCCAATTAAAGGGGCATCTTTGCAAATCTATAAATTCCTTATGGTGTGCCACAAATCAATTGCTATAATCTCTAGCCTTGGTCCAGAAGAACGCTGACCAAGGCCCCTACCTGGATTTCACAGAAGTTGGGTCAAAGGTCGTGTGGCCAATTAAGGTGCATATCTTTGAAAATCTATCATTTCCTTATCGTGCCACAATCAATTGCTATAATCACCAAATGTGTTCAGAAGAACCACTGACCCAAGGCCCATATAAAGGGTGTTCACAGATTGGGTGAAAGGTCATGTGGCGATACAGGGCATTCCTTGTGCGGAGGCTTCTTCCTTAAATAGTAGGCCCTTGGTCTCAGATATCTGGGCAATATTTCTAACCATCTCCCTCATGAGCAGTCCATATTTGTATACTATAAATGCCAAACCAGGGTGCTACTCCGAAACGTCTCTTACTAATGCTCATGTTGTGAACTTTTCACGATCAATATCGCCACATGGGGGAAAAAAAAATGTTGTGACCCCCGGGGTGGTGTCAAATAAAAGTGAAAAAAAAAGAAAGGGAAATAAAAAATCTATATGTAAAACCGGGTGCTAACTCCCACACGTCTCTATACTTATGCTCATGTGGGGGACTTTTCTTTTCAAGATTAATATCTGCACATAGAAAATGTTGCGCCCCCAGGGTGGCGTGCCAATTAATAACCTAATGAGCTACAGCACCATTGGTGCTTGTGTTTCTAATCATAAAGCATACCTGTTTGAGTCTTAAAATTGTGTGAATCATAAATGACTAGTAGTTTCTTGCTACTTTTGAGAATTTTATGTGTGTGAGAACACAGTTTTTGAGGCCCTACAACATGTTGTGAGGGCTCTGTAATCAGAAGATGGATGCTTCATATGGGAGGAATGGATGTCTACAACGGGCGGAAGAAATTCATTAATCCACTCTACCGACTACACCTGAATAGTCCATGAACTTCAAACGTTGCATGGTGACAGAACAGGATGTCATGTGCTGTATACTTTTTGGACAGGTTGTGAATAGTAACGAGTCCATTTGCATATTTTCAATAAAATGTGATTAAACCACAGTTGTGTGGGCCATCTAATTGTGCACCACACAATTCTTATTAAAAGTAATAGGTTAAGCAAAGCACATCAAATCTAATATGGGCCACTTTTCATTGCAACTCGGGCCGCTACTGTTCAATTGATCAGTACTGTGCTCATGAGTGTAGTGTGAGTCGCGCAACACAAGTCGCGTAACATGAGTCGCATGTGAAAGGGATGATTTAAAAAATGGTTGATTCAGTTGCGTTTAATCTCTGATTCTGCAGTATCAGAGTTATCACCTAGAGTTATTGACTTCTGTTCTCAGCAAGCTGTGGGAGCATGTTTGAGGGTGCAAAGGTGAACAAGTGTATATCACTAGTAACAGTCAGATGATTGTCATTAGTGTTGCAAGTTTATCCATAGATTATGTTTTTGTCATGTGATAATTTGAGTAATTAAACGTCCAGGACTAGTCCATTTCTGTGAATATGGGCCAATGAATTTGGTGTGCCCCCAGACGTGGAAGTTTTTGACTATGCCCCTTGAATGATTTCCAAGGATATGCAAATGAAGCAGCAGAAAAGTGACCTAAGTAAAGTCTCGATTCCCCTGACACAGTTCAGTAGCCTTCATTCACCAATACCAGAGTTTTGGGTACGATATAGGATACCCAGATTACACAAGGTCAATTCATGTCAATACATGTACGAGTACAACCCACTGAACTGTGTCCTTGGCGGATGAGCATCTTTTAACTGTAGTTTCTTGCAAGCTGTGAAAAGAGTGGTCCTGGCTCAATGAAAAGGCAACCCTAGATTGATTCAATGGCACCATTCACCTGTGTTATGAATGGGATAATTGGGACCTATGAGACCATGGTTTTAAGCCATTGTCCTTCCTTAGAACTTGTTTGTTTTCTGTGGGAAATGATGACTTTGTTATGCTTGAAACCCCTTAGGAAGAAAATTGCCCAAAAGAAACAATTTCATATTTTCGTAAAAAGACAGCTACAAGTTGAATGCTATAGGATCATATCCCATATTAAATACCTATTTTAAGTGAAGATATTTGGTGTTAATATCATAAAAACCAATAGCAGAGAGGCCATTTCTGGATATGGGGGTCCTGGTTCCTTGCAGAATTCCAGAGTGTTGTTCCATTTTATTTTAACAGAACTGGCAATTCTGAAAAAGTCACATTGCCCGAGATATTTTGGGTTGGAAATATTTTTCATGATTTTCCCTGTGATATTTACCAAAATGACAATTGTTTGAAACAACTGTAACTTAAAGGAAAGAAATTTGCCACACACCCTATATGGATAATAATGATATTTAGAAGGAAAATAAACATCTGAGAGATTTTGTCTATTTCCATCACAAAAGAAACACAATATATTGGGAGATTGGGTATAGATGGTTAATAGTGCAGTATATTCTTGTGTAATGGGATGCCATGAATCCGCTGGTTTTAAAGATACATTTTCTTCTCTAGGGCTCCTCTGGTTTTCAATTGAGAGCATTTTTTCAAAACTTCACATCATCCTTTTCGAATGAACTAATTAACAGGGGTTATTGCCTGTGGGTGAATATTAACGGGTCATTTTGTGATCCACACCTCCCCCGTAAATTACCTTAAAAAACAAGATGTTTAAACTGTTGGCTAAAAGTAAGCATGTGGTGAGATTGATATCTCTGTAGAAGAAGGTGGCATTTTGTAATTTCTTCTGTCTATAGACAAATACAACACACACAGCCGTTTTGGGCAACTTGTAAATACAAAGATTTTTGCTCTTATCCTAGTGAACCATAAACGAAAAAATGAAAGTGCAAGGGTCATAAAATGCACCTCTAACACATTAACTGTCCTGTTTCTTTCTTTTTCTTTCTTGCTCCAAAACGCAACTCGGTTTTCTCAGTTTTGACTTAATCCAATACACAATTGCAGAGAGTTTTGAAAAAAATGCTCTTCAATTGGGGGTTGGCCATATTTCTATAGATTTTGGTTGTCCATTGTGTATGTGGTTGTGTGTATTTTCTGTGTGTTGTTTTATAAAAAATTTTTTTTCCATAGACCTTTGTTACAATGTAGGGCTGTGGTGTGTGTCAGATCTCAAAGAAAGTACCTGTGTATGTTAATATTTTTGCAGTACAGTCTTTTGTGTCTCTGGTTGTTGCTTGCCATTGCTATTTAACTGTGCAGTATGCATTGATGCCTATATCACGCTGTTTTGAAAGTTCTCATTTATTAGGACAAATCAGAAGTAACTAGCAGCAACATTTTTTTGACTGCCGATTTGAATTAGTTTTTGAGACTCCTGACACTGATTGGAATACTTATCCACTCTATTAAACCCTGTGCTACTCTACTATTACAAAAACCGAATTTCTAACTATGGGAACTAGACATATAGAGGGCACTATAACATCAAATCATGAACTTTGAAGGCTTACAAACATGGCACAATTCCTGCAATGGATTTTGTGATTTTTACAGTTGTCAAAAATTGTGTTGCCAACTGCTAAAATTCTAAACAAGAGACAATTTGTATGGGTTCAAACAGCTTGTGCCATTGATGTGCCAAGATTGCTTGCTTTTTCCCATTAATGCCTGGTGTAGTATTTATTATGTGTATGTACAAAGCTTGGAACTAGAGATTTTATGATCATATGTGCATGGCTTTTTCAATGTGGTGTTATCCTGTAACCTAACCATAGTTATGCACAAAGTGCACATTTAATAGCAAATTAAAGAGATGTTTGTTTGACATTATGTCCTAAGTTTGCGTTGCATGGTGTTTATAATGCTCCAGATATTTATAAATTTATGTTGATTTAAACCCCCTATGCCTGCAGTGGAGTAACCTATATTTTTGTGTAAAACATTGGTGGCTTTATTTTAATATGTGTGTAGGGTATAGAACTTCAAGTTGAAATTTTCCATGAATGCACTAGCTAGCTAAAAAATCATTTGCAATGTAAGTTTAAGCAAAATTTTTTTGTTTTGTTGAATATTATTCATACATTGAGAGGTCAAGGTCAACTAGGATCAGGCTGGTGTTGCTAAAATGTTTTGTTCACAAATAACATGAAAATGCAGGGTTTATTTACCAAACCTAGAATGCTCTTTGAGGAGAAGAGTTACATCAGTGTGGTGGTCCTTTTAATGACCCTGGGTTACTAGCAACCCTGGATTACTGGTGACCCTAATGAATTTAACAGTCGTTACGGAACTTCCTGCATGTGGACATGTACTTTAGAAGAAAGACAACTGAATTCACAGGGTCACCGGCATTGTTTAAATGCACCACACCCAAGAAGTAAAAGGATCCAGGAAAAGGATGCTAATCAAGATTCACCTTTGGAATAGAAATACACTGAAATCAAAAATTTCTTCCAATTCCCCTTTGCTCAAGATTGGTATCTATTAAAAACAAGTAGCTTGTACTTGCCCGTTTCAATTGATTTTGGAATGCCGACATAACTGCCCCTATTGGTTGATGGTCATGACACAGTACCGGTAACTTGCCTGATTGTTCACCAAGTATTAGAACCAAGTCATACCGTGCATTATTTTAATCATTTTATGATGCCGTAGTGTAAAAGGAAGGGGAATCCACCCCTCCGAATACCTAATCAAAATAGATCGTCTTATATATTTTATTGCACCTTTAAGCCTTTTTCTCTTACCTTCATCATCAATTGGCTAATTGCATCCTGTTAACAGTATAAATAACCACTCGAATCTGCCAGTATTGCCCAGAGAGTTTAATTCATTCACTGATTTACTATCAATCGTGCCTCACCATGGTGCACTGATTGTAATTGCCATCATTCGTGAATGAAAATCCCTTTCTTTTAGTTTTTGAGTAATGATTTCTTGGCCATGGCGTAAGCGTACGCCGCGCATTGATTTTTGCGTGAATTGCGTCTACTTCGGTGGCGTATCGTGGCACACCGCTCTGAGGGCAAATTTCCCAGTCTTGGAAATTTTCCCTCTCAGGGGATCAAAAGGCCAATTTGTCCTCGTCAGAGGCTAAAAAACGGCTGATTTCGCATGATTTTTGCAAATTTTTTTCCCGCAATTCGTCGGGGGGGGGGGGGGTCAAACCCTGCGCCCTCTGCCCCCCCGCCTGTTACGCCACTGGGCTATGTGCAAACCCAGTGGTGCGCTTTGTTTGGCTGGGAAGCGGGCATACCTAGTAACTTGGCCAAGAAAAAAAAACAAAAAACTATTACTCCAACTATAGTATAATGCTCACACTGATTATGACATTCAATAAAGGTAAAGTGTGCTTCCCACAATGCCTTTCTTTTCTTTCTTTCCAATAAAGTTTTTTGCACTGGTGTCACATAATTTCATCGTGACAAAAGCCACTTAAAGGTGTTTTTGTGCTGATTACAGCAGCACCTTCTGGTGTTCTTATCATTGTTCCATGGACTGTCCTTGAATAAAAACTGATTCGCAACTTTTTAGTTGATCCCGTTCTTGCGATTTTGTATGAGCAAATGCTTGTTTCACACGTCCCAAAGACCACCGTGCTGTAATTTCTGTCCGTTTACGGACCGAAAATACAAAATTGCGAATTTCTTACAGATCAAAGGGCCAAATTTGCACTTAAGATTAGGTACACATGGATTACTAGGCTAACGGTTCCCCGAATATATAAAATCGCAACTTTTTTATGTAAGTTGGGGGGAGAGGCTGTGATCACGAAATGCCCCTTTAAATTGCACAATTGGGGGATGAGTTTTCCGTTCCTTTAGGTACCGGACATAAATTCATGACAACCTTTGGAAGAATTGCCCAGGGTCGGAAGAACACTATAACCTCCTTTTTATGACAATGCATTCACACAGTGGTTATAAGGATAGTACTATTGTGACATTATAAGAGAGAAATCCTGTGCAACCTTTGGGCATTATCTTGTTAGTGTGTTTGCATGATATGTGACACAAGTTATTTGTTCCTGTTTGTTCATACTAACCTGCTAAGCACATGAAAGGTGATCAAAAACATGACCTTCATGAAAAAAAAAAAAGTGTAAAGTTACTTTTGAGTCTTAAAAGACTGCCTGGCCGCAGCCATGTTTTCTTTGTGTGATCCGACCGAGAAACCATTTGCATATCTTGTGTGCAAGAGATTGGAATTTTGAATGGATTGTAAGCATGTATTTAGCCATGGATGGAGCATTGAAAATTGAATGTATTGATTATACCTAACATAGCATAGCCTGCAATTAACAGTCATTGCCTGCCCCTAATCTTTAGGCCTTCCCCAATAGCAATTACACCTTTGGGTTTTCCCAACTATCATTCATAATGGCGAAAAAAACTTTCTATAACTGAAACGGTTTTCTAAATTAAGATTCTGTGACATCCTCAGATTGACACCTCATTAGCTGACGGAGAAAATCGGAATATTTGGGTTAAAATCTGATGGATTTTGAACAGTGTTTTCACTGATGTGATGAATTTGATTTTTTGCAATAAAATTGCCAACGAAATCCCAAACATATATTCAGGTGACTAAAAACACCCTTCCTTTGATATTTGTCCCATAACAAGTCAACAGTGAGATTTCTTCCACTTGCCGCCCCAAAAAGGTGTTACAACACTATCATTTTTGTCGGGTCGCCCAGCGACCCTACTATAGGAAACCACTACTCTCAAAATTGCGAAGGAGTCTATTTCTCTAGCTGAAGTAAATGTTTCTTTTAGAAAATGACTACGTATAACTATTAATTTTGGAGTTTTAGTGTTGGGTGTGTAAAGCGATCCATTTCAGACAAAGATAACATCATTGGCATGTTTGAAATGGCCTTAAAAAGCATTTCTTTGATTTTAGTCTCTGTGAAGGAACTTGCTTTTTGATGGAGTTTGGTTAAAACGTTGCATGGATAGATAAAGGGTGAGTAACAAATATTAGATTATAAGTAAGAAAATTATCAGGCCACGTAGAGTTTATACTACTAATGATTGAAGCTTTTACCATGTTTTGTGTTGATATTATTAAGACGAGTTTTTAGTAAAGCTTATTTGAAATGACAGGAAGGTGTAAACCTACAATGAATTAAAGCTTATAACTTGGGGATTCATTTTTTACCACATTTTGGCGCACGTCAATTGGCGTTTTTTTTTTCCTATTTTCTTTCTTTGAATGACAGGAAGAATGTAACCATGTTTAAATTAAAGCTTATTACTTGGGGATTCAGAGTTTAACACATTTTGCGCCCAATTGGCGTTTGTTTTCTATTTTCTTTATTTGGAAATGATAGGAAGGCGTACCTATGTTAAACTAAAGTATACTTGGGAGTTCATTTTTAACACATTTTGCGCCCAATGTTGGGCGTTTTTTTCTATCTTCTTTATTTGAAATGACAGTAAGGTGTACCCTATGTTACATAAAGCTTAATAACTTGGGGATTCAGTTTTAAAAAACACATTTTGGCGCCCAATGGGGCGTTTTTTTCTATTTTCGTTATTTGAACATGACAGGAAGGTGTCACCTTGTTTAAATTAAAGCTTATACTGGGCATTCAGTTTTAACACATTTTTGCCCCCATTGGGGCGTTTTTTCTATTTTCTTTATTTGAAATTGACAGGAAGGTGTAACCTATGTTAAATTAAAGCTTATAACTTGGGATTCAGTTTTAAGCACTTTGCGCCCAATTTGGCGTTTTTTCTATTTTCTTTATTTGAAATGACAGGAAGGTGTACCTATGTTAAATTAAAGCTTTAACTTGTGGGATTCATTTTTAACACATTTTGCGCCCATTGTGCGTGTTTTCCGTTTCTATTTTCTTTTCCTTTATTTGTTGACTGATCGGAAGGTGTACCGATTTACCTTAAAGCGTATAACTGGGGGATTCATTTAAACACATTTTGGCGCCAATTGGGCGTTTTTTTCTATTTTCTTTATTAAATGACAGGAATGTGTATCCTATGTTAATTAAGCTTATAACTTGGGGATTCAGTTTTAACACATTTTGCGCCCAATTGGGCGTTTTTTCTATTTTCTTTATTTGAAATGATAGGAAGGCGTTAAGCCTAGGTTAAAATTTTAAAGCTTCTAACTGGGGAATTTCAGTTTTAACACATTTTGCGCCCAATTGGGCGTTTTTTCTATTTTCTTTATTTGGAAATTGGACATTTTTTTTTTTTTTTTTTTTAATTTATAGCTTATAACTGGGGGATTCAGTGTTAACCAATTTTGCGCCAATTGGCGTTTTTTCTATTTTCTTTATTTGAAATGACAGGAAGGGAAACCTATTTAAATTTAAAACGTATAACTTGGGGATTCATTTTTTTAACACATTTTGCGCCCAATTGGGCGTTTTTTCTATCTTTCGTGATTGAAATGACAGGAAGGTGTAACCTATGTAATATTAAAGATTAAATTCGGGATTCAGTTTTAACACATTTTGCGCCCAATTGGGCGGTTTTTTTATTTTCTTATTTGAAATGATAGGAAGGCGTAACCTATGTTAAATTAAAGCTAGAACATTGGGGATTCAGTTTTAACACATTTTGCGCCCAATTGGGCGTTTTTTTCTATTATTCTTTATTGAAATGATAGGAAGGCGTAACCTATGTTAAATAAAGCTTATAAAGTGGGGATTCAGTTTTACCCATTTTGCGCCCATTGGGCGTTTTTTCTATTTTCTTTATTTGAAATTGACAGGAAGGTGTAACCTATGTTAAATTAATTAAAGCTTATAACTTGGGGATTAGTTTTTAACACATTTTGC
Source organism: Ophioderma brevispina (assembly GCA_023653785.1). Lineage (NCBI taxonomy): Eukaryota > Metazoa > Echinodermata > Ophiuroidea > Amphilepidida > Ophiodermatidae > Ophioderma > Ophioderma brevispina. The sequence continues at coordinate 38,216 of JAMKCH010074420.1, read as the reverse complement.
GCCCAATTGGGCGTTTTTTTTTTTTTTTTTTAATTTTTTAGGTTTTTTCTTTTTTTTTAACTATGTTAAATTAAAGCTTATAACTTGGGGATCAGTTTTAACACATTTTTTGCGCCCAATTGGCGTTTTTTTCTATTTTCTTTTTCTTCTTTTTTGAAATGATAGGAAGGTGTAAACCTATGTTAAATTACAGCTTCTACCCTTGGGGGTTCAGTTTTTAACACTTTTGGACCGCCCAATTGGGCTTTTAATCATTTTCTTTATTGAAATACAGGAAAAGGTGTAACCTATGTTTTTAAATTAAAGCTTAGAACTATGTGAGTCAAATGTCACACACCAAGGTCAAAGGTCAACGGGAGATCAAGTTGTAACCAAGGTGATTGGTTCTAATATGCAAGCTTATGCTCATTTTACACAACATCTACTTTAATTCAGTTAGAGATTTCTTTTTATACATGTTTTCTTTAATAAAAGTGCACTTAAAAACTAAAAACCAATCTACTCCTTTAAATGCTTTTTTAATGTTGTTCTTATTTCGGTAAAATTAATGCCTGCGACCAGACACAGTTTTTTTTTGTAAATCCTTGTGAAATAACTGTAGTCCGCTGAGTAGATACACACCAGCATCAATCTTATCTTGCCATAGCTCCCAGTTCAGGTTACAAAAACAAAAAACAACTTTGAAACAAAGTGTGATGACATTTTGCCAAGTTTTTGGGAATGAATGAGATTTGCATTGTTGATAGCAAGGTCCCGTAACAAATTTGCAAGGTGTGAAATGAGACTAGGGATCAGGCGGCACAGTATAATACTACAAAGAGCTCCATGGCTATAACACCTTGAATAAAAGTATGTTCCCCTCATTGTAGTGTGTACTTTGCATTACTGCTAACTGACTACATCAGGTGGGCTCCAACAAAGAACATGAAACAGATCAGGCCCGTACGCAGAGGTGGTGTGATCGTCACCCCCCCCCCCATGACAACGGCCAGTTTTTGCTGCATTTTTTGTAAAAAGGTCCAAAATTAGAATAAATTTTTGGTGACAAAGTTCAAAAAGTCCAAAATTTTAATTTTTTATAGTTTTTTAAAATGTCCACTTTTAAAACCAAAAAAAGTCCACTTTTTCAAAAAAAGTCCAACCTTTTTCGAAGCCAAGCCCCGCACCCCCCCAAAATAAATTCCTGCGTACGGCCCTGAAACAGAATCCAGGCAGTCTCGAAACCGACCCGATGCAAGGGTTATTTATGTTCATTTCATCATGTTAGGTTCCTATAAGCAAATTTGTATGATATTGTATGAAAAGGGTTAAATAAAGTGATGATATTTTTGTTGCAGTTTATGGATGATCCAACACAGTGACTTTTGGTTTGTGCATGGATCACAAATGGTGGCACAAAGCCAAAGTACATCAAAATATATTTTAACGCAGACTTTGTGACACCTTATATGTAATCAATGTTTAAATAGTGTTTGCTCAATTTTCCATAATTTTTGAATGCTGTTTTTTGTTTGTCGTCGTAGCAATGCTTAAAATACAAATGCATTTTTTGTGTTTTTTGCATGGTACATTAATGTCTTATACCTCACGGTTTAGAACTAATCCAGTATTAACCAAATCTGTAGTAGTAACCTCAACTCAGAGTCTTTTTTTCATTGCAGTAATGAAATGAATCCAAATTTGCTTAGTTTTAAAAAAAAAAAAAAAAAAAACAATTTTACTTTTTTAAAACCGTTGAATGGACAAAAAAGACAAGTCTTTTGGAACTGCTTCGGCAGGGGTGCTATTAGGCATGGGTGCACTGTGTAATAAGAGGGGGAGGAATTCCTATCTTCCAGTGACCAGCTCCAACAAGGGCCAAACTGTACCAGTGCATCTGAAATGCATGAAAGTTAGCCAAATTTATATTAAATTGCCATAATTAGGTCAAAGTTGGTCGCAATCCATCAAAAATGAGGACAAAATGGAAAAAGAAATTTCCATTTGATTCATATGAAGAACTTCTACCACCCCAGCAACATGAAAGGGGAGGGTGGGTGTGGGGTTTTGCCACCCATAGACTTGACTGGCAAAAAAAGCTTGAAAATCATGCAAGTAGCTTCTTTTTGCCTGCTCATCAGGAAATTTTACTTCTAACCGGGAGAATCTACCAAAACTACCTCCAACCAACAGGAAAAATCTGCCTCAGAGCCGGGAAAGTGCCCCCTCTGACAAGTGACCCCTGTTAAGATCCCTGCTTCCCCCAGACCCAGTCAGTACACAGTGGTGCTAGGTGTAAATGGTGAAGTTAACATGGTACACTTATTGTATTTGAACCATGGTATAGGTATGCTGTATTTTGGTACATCAAGATATGGAAATTGTGGCTACCCTAGGGATCCAAAAGATCACCATTAATGATAACTCGGGCAATGTAGTATCTAGGCAGGGCAGTGCCCAGAAATCTAGCTGGCTTGGTTTGGATGCATTCTTGGGTGATACATCCATTTTTATTATTTTAATTGACAATTTTTTTATATTTTAATTTGTTAAACACTTGCATGGATTCTTGCGGTTGCGCTCCAAATCCGACCTCTAAAAATGACTTGAATAATGTGCATATAGGCGTTAACACCCAAAACCGTGATGTATAATATGCATGATATTTTGTCGTGTGAAGGTGTGTGTTAAATGTCATATTTTACAAAACCATGTGTGAAGGTTGTATTATAGTTTTTATTGCCTGACAAACCCACTTGATGCGAAATAGGGCTATTCATTCTCGGCCAAAATTGGTCAAATTTTGGATCACTGTGTGTGATTGTAGACTTTAACTCAGCTCAGTCAACTAACCCATTGTGATACTTTGGAAACTTCTGGGCATAGAGCACTATCATGATCTTTCAAAAGATGACAATGTCTATAAGTGGCTGTGTAAAAAGTTTATTTTAAAAAGTTACCAAATTGAATTTGTTGTGGAAGATGGTAAAATTTGAGTTTTGAAAATAGTAATTCTCTACAAACATGAAGATGGTAACAAATCATATAAAAGATGGCTATGTTTTTGGTGTTAAAAAACTTGGTGACAACTTCAGAAGTAGGTTTTAAAAAGGCTCCATAAAAAGTGGAGCTCGTTATTTTTTTCCTTTTGAAAACTTAATTGCATGTGGTTTTAGTAATCAAGACCTTCGCATTATTCGTCGTCAAACACGGATCAAAATATTGACCACTCAGCAGTTACAGTATGAAAATCCATTATTACGCCCTGTCTGAATGTATATGTTCTGTAATTGTATGCATATGTATTACCTTGTATGTAAATGTTCCGTGTATTACCTCTTTTGTAAATGACCTCTTATGTAAACATACCTGTGTATGTTACTTCAAAATGCAAGGTAAACCAACCACCTCTAATACCGTTAAATAAGTGCTTGGATGATATGTATTATTTTATGGTACTTTACATTATGTAAATAAAATACTCATTACCATAATCAGACCCAAACAAGTAGACTAAACTTCACCGACCCCTTAAAAAAAGCGGTCGGTCAATAAAAATTTAATATAATCTCTAAAAAAAACACTCATACTTTTTGCCCAATTTCCCCAAATTAGGGGTACTTTTCACTTGGACTTTTTTGTTGCCACCTACTGCACAGAGGACTTATTCCGTCCGCAACTTGTGTTCCAGGACCACATCTTTTCGACTGTCTCATAGCGGCGCTATTCATGCAGTGGCGTAGCCAGGTGGGGGCAAAGGGGGGCAGAGTGCCCCCTCTGAAAAAAATCTTGCGGGGAAATCGGGAATAAAACACGGATATTCATGTTAAATCAGCCCCTTTTCGGATTCTTTTGTCCTGCGAACGGGAAATTTTGCTATGTGGACGCGGGACATCGTTGCACCTACAGGAAATTGCCCCCTCGGAACCACCGGCTGGCTACGCACCTTGTATCCGGCTATGATTGCCGCTCTAGTCCGTTATGTATTTAAGTATTACAAAAGAACGATCTTCTGCCAGCTCGGATTGCGTGTCGTGCGTCTATAGGTGCCTGTCTTGTAATCGAACTGTCCTGGGTTCGAATCCTCCTGTAAACACAAAAAAATTTATTATTATGACTTATATTTTTAGAGTGATGTAGAGCAAGCAATATTTAAAAAAAAAGAGTCGCTATTGAAATAGAAAATAATAAATAGCTGCCCTATGAGACGAGTCAAAAAGATGTGGTCCTGGAACACAAGTTGTGGACAAGATGAGGAATTTGCCACCTATACTGCTTTCCCTTCTTTCAGGAACATACCATTAGATTTTTGGGGCAGCTAATCAGTTTGGGCTATCAATCTTAAATTGGTTTTTTTTTCCCCTTTTGACTTTTATTAACAGAGATGACAGAGAAGGACTAGTGTTATGTTTCCCCATCTGGTACTATATAGTACAACATGGATCTTTTTGTTTAACCAATTGTGCAATAATTTCTTTCCCTTGAAATCTAATGGTGCTTTCTGTGTGTGACAGTGATGTGTATTTAAATTTTCTTTGTCAACCCCAGGCAGTGGCGGCCAAGCCTCATTCATATAGCAATTCACCAAAATTGCAAGAAATTACAGCAATACGAGGTGCAAACCACAAACCAATTTGGGTGCTTTGATGTGGGTCGGTCATGGGTGTTCCCATAACCCACATACGACCTCGTCCTTGTTTGTTATAATACAAAAAAATTCAGAAATAACCCTTCCAGTGGAGTTGACAACATATAAAAATTTCAGAATTTTTCGTCAAGATTTCGCTTTTACATGTTAAACCAGTGGCGATGTCTGAAATTGGGATTTCTTGGCCGTCCTCCCCTGGTCAACCCACTCCAAACTTTCTTGCAGATCGTAAGGTGGAGGTCTTCCACTTCTGGATGATTAACTGAAGGTGTTCCTATCTTTAGTCATTTTGATTGAACCCAATCCAAGTGTTATTTTGCTTATCCCACTCATTATCATTCCAGGCAATTCCAAATATGGGCATGATATTACTGCAAAATCTAGATTCTTATCAGCAAATATTTGCTTAATCTGTTTCTAAACAATGTAGTGTGCATTTGGTGCTTAAAATATTAACCCTCTATTACAATTCTACATTTTGTCTGTAGTTTTAAATAGCTATTGACAATTAGAATCTAGATTATGCAGTGAATAAATATCATGTCCATATTTGGAAATTGCCCAGACTGTATATATTCTTTTGAAAGTCATAAGAGCTTAGTGGTTTCAGAAAAATTAAGTGACTTACAAAACACCCAAGGCCTCTTATATTTTTCTCACTACAGTCACTGTGAAAGATGTATATATTTGTATATGTTGTGAGCATGGATTAAAAATGCATGCATATGCTGCTAATACCTTTTGTGTGCATTTGTATGAAGTTGTATTCTTGTTTTTGTATTGTCTTTCATCTTCAAGGGTTGTTTATTCCATTGAGTTTTAAAGACCCAACTCAAATTTCAACCCACTGTCTCTAAACCACCCTTACTACCCAAACTGCTACTCTATGTATATAAACTAACTGGTCATCAATGTTAACTCTTCGCTCCAACTCTAAACAAAATTGTCATTTCACCTCTAAACCATTCATTTTAACTTCAAATCATTAAATTGTGACTACTCCCAAATAAAACCATTATTCCAACACTAAACTCAATTCCGCCCTAAATCTTACACTAAGACCATGGTCACATGTGCAATATTTAACCATTGCTTCATAATATTATTGTGGTACGATTGTGACTGTAACCGTTACATGTACAATAGTATAAGCATGTTTTAAATGCTTATAGACACATGAGTATGTCAATAATAGTGAATGTCGATCATTTAGCCATTGTAATGGTCAGAGGTTCCGATCTCTTCCTGCAGAAATGTTGGGTACCGTAGTTCCAACTATTTAATAACTGCTCTTGTGATGCTTTTCGTGTTTATGTTATTTTAGGCTGAGAAAAATAACTTAAATTCTAGGTAAAGCTTGAACAAATTGCAATAGAATTTCACCACAGTGCATTTCTATGAGGTCCCCATTATGCCATACTAAAAGTCCAGAAAAGTCAGTGGTGGAAATATGACTAATTTGCATGAATCCAAAATGGCCGCCAATCCTAAGATTTTTACATGGATTTGGTTGTATTTTCTAAAAAACATTAAAACAACAAAACCAATGTAACATAGGAATTGGTGGCCATTTTGGATTTATGCAAATTAGGTGTAGTTCCACCACTTGGATTTTTTTTTGGAATTTTAGTATTTCATTTTGGGGACCTTTATAGAAATGCATTGTGGTGAAAAAAATTATATTGCAATTGGTTCCAGGTCATATCATATATATTTCCCAGCCTTTTAAGTGATTACTCAGTTCAAGAGCCAGTTAAAGACTCATTTATTCCATCAGGCATTCCCAAAAGCATAGTGTTTTTGTGGGTCTTTCTGTTTTTTGTGTCTTTTTGTGCGCACTGAGATCTTCTGATGATTTTGCGTGTTATAAGAACTCTGTATTATTATTATTATTACTCAGTGGCATCAGTGAGATAATTAAGGAATTATATAGTCAGGGACAGAATTTGGGGACTACTAGTAATTGGGCATACACAAGGTTTGTTAATCAATACCCATGCAGACCCCGATTAGTTTGTATGTAGAGTTTGGGCGTGGCTTGTTCAAACAAAATTTTGATTGAAATTGTTATAAGGTTCCATTTAATTTTGTTTTTGACTCCCAGATAAAATTTACCCAAGTAAACTTCCTTGTTTTAATAAGTTTTGACTGTTACGGACTATTACTCATCAGACATCTGATGTTCTACAACATCAAGTGATGTCACATGTGCAGTTCGCCACCTAAGTCTGTCCTTGGCTACACCTCAACATGTGGGGGTCAAAGGTCATCTAGGAGTCATGTGGGGTAGGCATCCAGGTCTGAGCTCTGCTTGTTTTGTGTACTAAATTATAGTATTGTTAGTATATTTATGCTCACATATATTAAGGCAAAGACACAAGCTAAAATATTTTGCAGATGCAATTAGAAGGAAATATAACTTTTTGACACCAAAATGTTGTATTTGATTGAGCAAAAGTGGTAATTGTCCCCCCCCCCCAAAAAAAAAAATTAACACCAAGGGGAGAAGGAAAAAAACAAAATGTTACTTTGTTCGGGTAAAAAAGTGGTAATTGCTCTCCCATACCTTTGACATCAATTTTTTTTGTTTGATGGAGGAAAAGTGTTAATCACCCCCCCCCCCAGGATGGGGTGTAGCCCTCGTTAATAGATTCCAAGCAGACTTTGACAAGCCCTGGTTGACATGTACTGGAATAGACAAATTGAGCTAGTGTATTGAATCTTGCACCTGTATTACACACGTTGTAGCCTCTACATTGGCAAAAAAACAAACAAACATAAATCCATATGGACTTTATAAATCCATATGGATTTATGGCATTGAACAAACGTACCTTTAACTAGCCATATGCTTTCTTTTTAATCTCTGTACTTGGTGTCTGGAGACTGGTGGTAAAGAGAAAACACAAAATGCACCACCAGACCCCGTAAGTCTTGGATACAAAATACAGCAAAGGGAGAGAAGAAAAGCACCACCACCACATACAAACAGAAAACATCCCACAAAACGGACAACAGGAACAGCCACAACAAAAATTGCTCAAACCCTGAGGAAAACTAACCAAGAGGAGACATTAATTTGAGCCTTTAAGATTAATTGTCCATTTTTTAAAGTGGTTCTGCAACACATTATTTTCAGTAATCTTATATTCAAACTTGTATTTAACTAAATTTTAAAAAAGCCTGGAAACCGAGAGGGCATGCTGATATTTGCACCTATGAATGTAATATTTTAAACAGAGAAATAATAAATTAATGCAAATGTCAGCTTTGGCTTTCATCCCAAATACCAAACTTGAAATCAAATTTAGAAAATTCAAAATTTCACAGTTTTGTTAATGATAAAAGTACAAAGATTATTCCACAATGGAGACACTATTCTGCAATCACATAAAAAGTGCAGAATGGTTTCAGGAATTTCTTCACTAAAAGAACCATTAGGGGATTCCATTCTACCAATTTAAAAAAAAAATTGCAAATTACCCTATAGAAGATTTAAAATAGAAAGATCTATATCTTAATTGGGTTTGTATAGCGCATTTAAAGTTACTTAGGTGAATTAATGCCAATTAATCTCTTCAATTTGAAAACATTCCATTTAGCTTCAATGGAATCAGATGGGAGTTAATCCAGGGTTCCCGCGTAGTAGGATTTTGGGGTCACATGACAGACAGAGGTCCACTTGGACGCCATAATTCTAAGCCTCTGAAAGGCAAAAAAAATATGTTTCCAGTCCTCAAAAGCAAAATATATAGACAATATTTCTGCTAAATGCAGTATTCAAATAGTGCTTATTGTGGGAAAACCAGATTCATAATATTGCAATGGCTATTACTATTAGTATTGTCTGACAGAAAACCAATTTGTTAACATTAAAATAAGGAAATGTGATACCTCAAAAGTTTCACCAAATGCATAGTAGAAATCAGGAAATCTTACACACCATATATTTGGAAACTGATAAGCCCTGATTAGTACTACAAACATTTAGTAGGCTGGTCTCGGACCACAAAATATTCCACTGGACCAGATAATTCAGAACATTTGGAAATTTTGGGGTCCAGTGGACTTCCAAGTTAAATACCTAAGTGGGAACCCTGGTACATACTAAGCTAAAAAAATGAACTTCCAAATTTTTTTATTCTCTTGCATTATCGCTGCTTATCCCTTTAAGATGGAATCTGCTATTTTTTAAGCTACCAATATGAATTTCTTCAGATTTTGTCATGTTAACTCTATCTATCTATCTATCTATCTATGCACCATGTCCCATAGGACGTTGGCTCCTCAAACAAATTCAGACCATCTATTCCTATCTTGCGCTTCCCAATATGCCTTGTGGAAGGTGGTGCCCACAATGCTGTCATCTTCCCATCTCTTAAGCAAAATCACCAAAGTTTTAAAAAGATAATGAAAGAATCAAAATCCCCTGTAAAACAAGTAGTGTCATCAGCAAATAAAACTATCCCAAGACATTTCAAAGGCCTACTCAATGCCCATTGTTAATTATGTCACTTTTTCCTATTATTATAGAATGTGACCCATCCAATAAATATATTGCCCAAATTCAACACTTCAAAACTTCAAATAAGAACTGTCAAAAGCTTTCAATGTCATAAGACAATTGGACCCTGGAATATCCAATGAATCTGCTATCCTCCTAATGTTATTTTCAGTGTTATACCCTTCATGAACCCATTTTTATCATTGAGAATAAGATCTTTAAGCAAAGGCTTTAAACGATTGCCATTCTTTTGGCTATAAGTTTATAGTCTGCTGGCCATATGTTGTTATTTACCTTGATGCCTTAAACCTAGTCTAACCCTAACTGCTTTTTGGTTTCTAGCCTATCTCCAGAGAGGAAGGAAAGGGGTAAAGGATAGAAACTAAAGAAACCTGAGGGGCCCTGGCGGGATTCGACCCGGGGCCTCCGGCCCACCATTCCATATGACCAGGCATTGGACTTATGCATTTTCCCCACTCAGCTCATTGAGTTATATTGGTGTTGAGGGTGTAAGGGCTAGAAGTATGCATTTTTAACCTCTGTTTTGAATTTTTTCCATTGCAGCAGTCCTCCCTAGACATAATAAAGTGGGCCGGTTTCCACATTGGTTACGAAAAAAGGCTGATGGCATTTAAGGTTGGGGTAATGAAATTTCAACAGTTTGACAAGAGGAGAGAAAAAAATGAAAAAAACTACTATTATCATCTAATTCAAGTTTCATCTGTTCACATATAGTAATGACTTGGGTATCATTCTGAAACAAGTGGGCATTTTAATTATTCCAACTTTACAATGTCATTATATATTCAACTATAAAGGCTAAAGGAACCCCCAAACTTACACTGATAATTAATTTTTAATATTTAAAGTGACACGAGATCATTTTTTGAGGTAGAAATTCCCTCAAATTGCAATGAATCGGTCATAGACCACCTACTGAGAACGTTTTCAAAGTTTATTGGACAAACAAGTACAAAAGAAAACCGCAAAACCTTGTTTTGAACTTGCTTGCTTATCGTAATCGTCCCTATAGAAAACCATGCTTTGAATTTCTGTCGTGCACGACCTAAATTACTAATCAATCATCTTATTACATAAAACGGCGTATTCGTTAGTCACTTCATGTGTGATCTAATTCATTGGTAGGCATTCCAAAATGTAAAAAAAAAATAGGGGTGCTTTCTGGAACTGTCCCTCATGTCTCTTTAAGTGCCCAAGCTATTAAAACTTCCATTAGTGCCCAAGGAGGGGGTTCCTAGGACCCAACTGAGAAAAGCACTTTCCCATGGGAGTTTGATCATACACTAACACAAGTAAGTAGGGGTCATGTAAAAACCTAATACCAATCTTAAACTAAAAACCAAACTTTGACCTCTGACCTATGGTCAATTGGGCACTTAAGATTTAAGCAAGGGCAAATGTTTTTTTTTGGTTAAAAACAGTGCAGGTCGAGTACCATAGGATTCAAATTTTGTTCCCCTCGTTATAACGAATCCGACCGGGGAACCTCGAAAGGAACCCTCTACGTCGCCGCCATTACTGGGGGGCATCCCGTCCACCAAACACACAGTACACACTCGCCGCATATTGCTTTGCTTAACGAACGAAATAATAAGCCCATAACATGATAATAAGAATTTACAACCTACCTTTTTTGCAATTGTTAACAAATTTCAACGTTTATTTCCATGGATTTAGGGAAGGATTGTCAGGACTGGCTAACTGGGAAATTCCAGGGCAAGTGTGCTTTAACCTGTAGTTGTAAAAATTGAAGGTTATCTCCCCCACTTTGCGTGACTGAAAGAAATGAACGCTATGATGGTTAGAATACGTTTTAAAATTGGGTCTAAAAACAGCCCGCGTGGAAAAATAATTTTTCGTAAAATACAAACCATCAGACAAAAATAAAGTAACAATAGAATGTTGATAAATTCGTGTACGTGAAAACTTTAATAGTTTCCTCAACAGACGATCGCATTTGCCTTCGATGCGGTTGTTGGTGTTTTAGAAAGGACACTTCCGTGCCCGATGATGATCGTTTCGGAGATCTGAACAAATTAGTTCTCGTTTGTGCATGGAATGTTCTACGCCTGGACTATCAGTACACGTGAAAATAATAGTTACAATGTGGTATTTAGACTGGAATGGATACGATGATTGTTTCATTTGTGGTGTTTCTTTGTGTCATTTAAGCGTGAATTCGCACCACCGCAGTTTCGATTCCTTTTTTGTAACTTTTATCGCTATTTGTGCACCCAAGAAATTTACATTTTTTCCTGAGCCGCACATGATGATTACAAATGGATCACAGTGAAATAGTGTTGGTTTTTGCCGTCAGAACTGAATCAAAATTCGCTTCTTTTGTGTAAACACGTACAAGGTAAACGCGGTGTATAACGAGAATGAAAAGATGCCCCCATTCACATGGCGGATGGTGATGCGCCTCCCACGGCGTAGGGGCATAATACGTCGCCGTCGATTTCGTGTATTTCTGCTAATTTTTCCCTTTTAACACTTTTATGCCATGTTGAACCATATAGCTAGAAAGTTTAATTGCTCTCCTGGTTAACTTGAAGAAGTTTCATTTGGCCCTTGAACTTGAGGGTATCTCTTTCACCTTTTTGGATACCATTGTCCAAATTTTATTGTCCCCCTTTGGGAATGTCAAATCTATGCATGGAAATGAACTTGCTCAAATGCATACATGAAAATTCAGGGCTATTAAAATTACCGCATGCACAGTTTTCCAGGGCCGTACTCATGATTTATTTTTTTTGGGGGGTGCGGGACGTTGAAAAAGTGGCCTTTTTTTGAAAAAAGTGGATTTTTTTGGGTAAAAGTGGACCTATCCCCATAAAATGGTCCTTTTTGGGGACCCTCTGACCATTTTTTTTCACCAAAAAGTGGGACTTTATTGTCAATTTTTTTTTTTAAATTTGGACTTTTTATCAAAAAAATATCAGCAAAAATTGGACTTTGCCCCTTTTGTGGAATTTGGGGGTGCGACCGTCACCTCACACACCTCCGCACCCCCGCAACCCCCCTACCCCCACCCACCTGTTGTACGGGCCTGCACAGTTCAGTTGATGTGCATTTTTTCCTGCGCATTACTCTCCAGAAGATTTCTCGGCAGAAATGCATGCGTGAAAATGCATCGTGTAAAAATCGGCCACTGTATGGTGGTTCATTTTGGTGGTTGACAGAAAGCTGGGATGGGCATCGATCATGACACAATATTCAATTTATAGTGGTTCTTCCTCATTGTCCAGTTTTTGTAATGTGATCTTGATGAATTAACATTAAAAACTAAACATAGTAAACAATTGCACTTAATTTATACTTAAACAGGGTAATAAATAATTTGATTATCAGTAATGACTCATTTCCATATAGTCACATTGCCAAACATAATCTATTTGCAATCCAATATTTTTATAGGCTTACAGCCAATTCCAACCATGCTTGAAGCAAAAGATGAATTTTGATAGAAGTACTGTAAGAACACAGTTGGATTAATATTCTTTGTCTAAATCAATAATTGACTATTCTGTTTCCAGCAATGAAACTTTGCTATAGCAATACTACCCTATTTTAAAATTTTGATCTTTATTTAGAGTGGTTCCCTGTACTTAAAGTGACAGGAGATTTTTTTAGGATATAAATCTCTCTCAAATTGCACTTGATCAGTTGTAGACCACCTACCTAGAACGTTTTGAAGGTATTATTGGACAAACAGGCACGAAAAAAATCACAAACCTTGTTTTGAACTTGCATGCTCTTCTAATCGTCCCTATAGGAAACCATGCTTTGAATTTCTGTCATGCACGAAGAAATTACTAAATCATCATCATATTACATAAAGACGGCGTATTTGGCTTATTCACTTCAGGTGTGATCTAATACATTGGTAAGCAGTCCAAATATGCAATAAACCTGGGTTCAAAAAAAATTAAGGGCGCCTCTCTCTGGAAATCTCATTCTCTTAATTAATGAATAGTTTTAGCTCGTCTTATTCTGCATTTGTTTTTAAAGGTGTATTTATGATCAAGATCATAAAATTATATCAATGTTGAGACCCGTTTTTAAATTTTTTGGTTACATTGCTGGCCTATTCAATAACACAGGCATTTGCTCTCTTGGTTTAATTATCTCTGTGGTTAAGCGACAACTCTCGGTGCACAGAGAAATGATGTCCATGGATGGTAACCATATTGTTCAGTTTCAATCCAAGTTTTGATCATGAAGCAATGCAGTTATCGGTTACACACAGATGGTGTCCTGGTTCATCATATTTTATAGCCATAATTTAATTGTGAAGGATGGCTAGTACAATTTGCTAAAAATCCAATGTAATTTTATGGAGGTTGATCAATTAAAGCATAACATACTGGGGGTTCTTAGTGGATAGATGGGTATGGGGATTTGTAGCATCCTTTAAGGTTACATTCACAGACTTTCTGGTATAGGTCACAAAATTACTTAAAATTGTCAAAGGTCATATCTGTGAAAAGCATTTTCATGTGTTCCATTCTAGGTATCTTCATAAAGGCCGACTCAGAGATTTCCTGAGGAGGGCGCCCTCAATTCCAAAAAATCGTGTTTTTTGCATATACAAATGCTTGTTCCATATACTAATCACTGTGTGAAATTGCTAAGCTTAAATCGAATTCCTTCATATAGAAAATCACAACTTGTTTTAAAATTCCGGTACCGAATTTTTTGTTATACACGTAATCCTATGGGACGTATATTAACACATAACTGGTTTAATTGCATCAAAACGAAAAATCCGATTCATCTCAAATTTCGGAATTGTGCATTTAGGTTACTATCTTTAGTTCTAGTGATTATTTTTCATTATTATACAAAAAAATAATATTTCGAAATCTCTGAGTCAGACTTTAAAGGGACACAAGGAGATAAGTGGTAAAATAACAGGGTTGCAATTTTGTAACAGCTCGTGAGAATCAATGTTTATTTTTATCAGAATTTTGCAAGAATCAAGTGATTCCCAGCTAAGAACCACATGTTTTAACCCATTTTTACGCAAATTCAATTTTGATTTTCACTAATTTTGAGAATCATGGTGAGAATCGATTCTGTGATTAGAATCGATTCTGTGATTCTCATAAAATTGCAACCCTGCATAATTCTCTGTTTGTGCTTGATTGGTTATAGAATACCTACAAAGAATGTTTGAAAGATTTATTGAACAAACAAGTAGAAAAGAAAACCAGAAAGAATTTTTTTTAAACATAGCCACTAATCAGTGGGAAGGTGTGTGGGTGTGTGTGTGGGCATGGACATGAGCGTGTATGTGTTTTTATCAAGTTGGCCCATGCATGGACCCCTTAACTCCGATTGCCACCAACCTCAGGTCATTGGTGCACCATAAAGATTTGCATGACATGGTAGGGTTAAAGTTCACACAACAAGGTCGAAGGTCATTAGAAGTCAACTTGTGCAGAGAGAAGGTGGATCACAAAAGCAGGTGACGCTAGTGGTTTGAGAACTGCCTTGTTAATAATTATCCTTTGTAGGTAGACAATTGTACACAACAAATAGGTGTTGGTTGATACAATACAGAATTGGATAAATGTTACTCAATATTAACCATTTATGCATCATTTTACAGTGCAATGTAGCATTTCCAACAATTAACACATTTTTACTAACACTTGTAGTTTGTTCTCTGTCTTTATTTACTATTGCAGAACCAGTGTAGGATTTTCTTTCAAAGGCTCAGTGCATAGTTTAAAAGCTTGAGAATACCATTAGTACATGCTTATATTATACCAGTTCTGATCATTAATGTTTTATTGTTTGTGAATTGTTACTGGTAGCAAGCTGGTATTTAATCCAAGAATTAAGTCAAATCCCTGCTAATAAAATGTGATATTTGATATTTTAAAACCACATTTTTCAATTTAAATTTTGTAGACATTACTAAACAAATACATAGTGGAAATTGTTTTGTGAATTGGTAAAATATTATCATGTGGTATTTGTGAATATATTAAGTAAAAAAAGATGTTTTGGGTGCTGCTGGGTTTGTGAAATTAATTGGACTTGGTTTTTGTAGAAATAATTATAACACATGGAAGTTGAGTGTGAATGTAGAAATTTGTTGAAACTGTAAAGCTAAGTTAAATTGAACAAGATTATGTAAAGTTCAAGTTACGGATGTTTCTGAACATTTACTATGCACTGGGCCCCTTTAAATGCTTCCATTGTGATGTCATAAGGTAATATATGATTTTATGATGAAAGTTAGTAACAAGGTTGGTTCAAGAAGGTTGTGATGGAAAGCTGTCTTTTTGTGAATTGATTTTTTTATAAGTGCTCAAGTATGGTGATTTTACTAATGCAGGCATCAGTGAATCTTGAACACCCCCCTCAAGGCTCGTGCTTCATCAGCATCGATTGGACATCAAGTTTAGCCAATTGTTTTTAAAATCGTCCTTGGGAGTGGTATTCAACACAAATAACCATACTGGGGTATGCCGCAAACATGGGTCTCATTTTCTGCCTTATGGTATATGATTGCCCTTTTTTTCATGCCAATTTTGGTATAGAAATGGGTCATTTTTTCTTTTTTCAAATTTGTTGGAAATTAGTCAAATTTCCTCAATTCAGATATACCAACATTTTCTAGAAACTGTTGGAGAATTAGTTAAATTTCATCAATCTGAAGCCAAAAATTAAAAAATTTAAGTTAAAATGGCCAAATTTGCATCACAGGAGACTTTCTGCCAGTCTTACGATGATGTTGCTCAAAACCCAAACTTCTAAATTGTTTTCAAATACTACAAAGTAACTGGAGAACCACTTCAAGAGCCACTGAGTCAAGGAAAGATAAATTAAGTCCTCTTAGTACATGGCAGCACATAGAAGCATCACATGGCAGCTATTGCACTTAGACCTTTTTGGACTCGCACAATGATTTGTGTTCTATTATTTTGTGTGTGAATGGTGTGTAGTAAAACTTCCATTGGAGGTACTTAGCTCTTGGGTTTATCGTATGTTTACCCTGTCATTGTTGTCACAGAATAAGTGTTGAGAAAGCATGATTGTGACTGGTATTCTTAAAGGCTGACTCAGAGATTTTGAAATATAACTTTTGAAATATAAAATAGTCAACATGAACTAAAGATAGCCACCTAAAACGCTCAATTCCAAGGTTTGAGATGAATCAGAATTTTCGTTTTTGATATAATAAACGTTTATGTATAGATAACAGTACCGTAGGATACTGTGTATAACACATATTCCGGATCTGGAATTATATTACAAAGGTATGACTTCCTCTATGAAGGAGATCAATTTGAGCTTAGCTATTTCACACAGTGATAAGTATGTGGACAAGCATTATTTATATGCAAAAAACAGGATTTGTTAACAAATCTTCGGGAAATCTCTGTGTCAGCCTTTGGAGTCTTACCTTAAACCCAGGTTCAAACCAGGGTTAGTCCTTCTTGAGTGGACCTTCTGAACATATTCTGCAAGTGTGATGTAATAAGCAAGAAAATTCTTCATGGATGGGTTGCAACTCGCAAAGTACCCATTTATGAAGAAATTTGAGGTAGGTCAAAAGTCATCTTTGGGTCATTTGAGGTCATTTTTGGCCACAGAAAAAGATGAGCATCAAATGAAATTGCTCAATGAGGCCTGAGGTGTACACAGTGGATCATATACTTTTTGTTAAGGCTTAAGACGTCATCTAAGGTCATCTTGTGGTCAGTTTAAAATTATCAGAATGGTTTGCCTTCAGAAATAGAGATGGCCATTGAACAAAATTGCTCATAGTGGTGCTTGTGAGTGAAATTCATCATCACTTTTACACTATGTAGTGTTTGCCAAAATCCCTTGGACATGTAACCATGTACATCCGCTTAGCCGCCAACGTGGTGTACCGTTGGGGTGCAAGTATGCGCAGTTCACACAAAGAGATAGTTATGTATGCGTATGTTGTGTCCAAGTGATTATGACAAACATTGTGGCTGCCAGGGTTTTGTTTGTGGCGGACTAGGGGACATCATTTGGTAAAAAGTTCTTGATCATTCCCATCTGACCGACATCCCTGTTTTCAGAAAGACCCCCAGTACATTTGTGAACTAATGTTGGACAATGCACTTGCAGTCAATCTTCAATCTCCTTTATTTTCTCTGCCATTTCTCTTCTGATCCAGATCTCACACGAAAACATGCAGGACCTTGGCACCTCATTTGTTGAAATCCACAGTGCCCCTTCAATTAGGCTTTCAAAAGAAAACTAATAACTCAACTTTTCAATTGGAATTAATCTACATGGTTATTATAATTTTGCATTGCATGGTTTCATATAGCAAATTGTCTCTCTCATTTTTGTGTCGTCTGTAAGAGGCCACATAGGGATTGCTTTGATAGTGTGTGTATCTGTCTGTCTGTATGTCTGGTAATATGTTAACCCTAAACATAATAATTGGCTACTGTTTCCACGTATTTGCACATATTTTCATGGCGCTTGCATGTAATGGTCCTTGGGTAGTACCCCACAGTGCCCTCACAAGTGGGGTCAAAGGTTATCTAGAAGTTATTAGAGGTTATGGCCCAAAAATGGCCAGAATTATCAGATTAGTTGGTGTATCCACATATATATATCAATTTCATGAAACTTGGATACAGTGGTCCTTGGGTAGTGTCCCACATGTTGGTGGACTCATGTGACCTTTGTTCTTTTGTACAAATTGCGATGGCATATGATACATGCGTTCGATGAAAGCTGTATTTTTGTTCAGCTTGATTTCCTGTTGTTGATTTCTTATATTTTGGGGGTATTTATCCATTGCATGTTTATGCTTAACTCTGCTTTTCCCCTATTTTATTCTTATGTTTATTACTTACTAAAAGTATTTCTAATGATTTATTATAATACTTGTTTGTTGGTTCAGTTGCGTGTGGTTGATAACAATGTGGTGTGTGTCTGTCCAATACTTGTTTTTGGCTGTGTTTCTTGGTGTTTTTAAAATCTTTTCATACTTCGATTTTTTTCTTGGGCCAAAAAAATTGTCTCACATATTCGCATGAAAAAGTATGTGGAGTCGCTTTTGTTGCTTAACTCTGTGATGAGCCCAATTTTCATTTTTTTTCAGATGTTTTTGTAAAAAATTGACCGCAGAGCGGTAAAAAAAGTGGGCCAAAAACACAATACTAAAAAGAATTTCCATGTCGTGCTTTGCTCATTTTCTAAAAAAACATCGCACATTGTTTGTTTTTGCCAAATATGTGAGAATTTTTTCTGTGGCCTTACCAATAAATTTTATTGTCTGGTTAGTACACAACTTTGGTCTGCATAAATTTGTTTTTGGATTTTGAGCTCTATTATTTTTACTTTTATAAGTGGCTTTGAATCTGATAAGTTTGTTCTTATTTTGTACAGCAACTAACCATATAATGTTACTAATGTTCTAAAAGGAGGTATAGTGTTCTTCCTACAATGCATTTCTTAATTTTGGCACTGGTTGTCGCATGTGTTTATAGTAACAAATAGTACTTAAATTGCAAGATTGAGATGAGTTCATTAAGGCACTCTTAAGCACTATAAACTCATGTGACAACCAGTACCAAATTGTATTGGAAGAATTGCATTGTGGGAAGAACACTGTACCTCCTCTTTAATATTCTAATCCAGATTTCTTTGGTTCTGTTGCCACACAGAGAGACCTTCATCTCTGCACCAGCAACCCAGCACTGCTCCCTCCGTACCAGCCGAGCTTTGTAGCGTGTCAACACAAACTGATTTTGATCCCCCATAACCTCACCAATTCCTGCACTGCTTAACAAAATAACACAGCGACTACTCTATTAATTGCCGGTGTTGGGTTATCTGCCTTTGGTGACTGATGTAGACCAGTATTCCGGCTGGATATCTGCTGCTATTGGCATAGTTTGAGCTGAGGAGTACAGCTATCCTGTCAGCATCCCATTCCCATCCAGGGGAGGCCAATCAAGTATGATCACACATGTGACCTAATTTTTTTTTTCATGACACCTCACAATAACAAGTTTCACCTTATAAGCCAAAAAATACCCCCAAAAGAGAAACTTTAATTAAAGGGACAGGAGGGGATTTTTTGAGGATATGAATCACTCTCAATTTGCACTTGATCAGTGGTAGAACACACGAACGTTTTGAAGGTTTATTGGTCAAACAAGAACAAAAGAAACCCAAAAACTATTTTTTGAACTTGCCTGCTTTCGTAATCATCCCCATAGAAAGCATGCTTTGATTTTCTGTCATGCAAGACAGAAAATGCAAAATCATCATGATCTTACTATATAATGATGGCGTATTTAGCTTATTCACATCAGGTGTGATCTAATACATTGGTAAGCATTCCAAATCTGCAAAAGACTCAGGGTTTGACAAAAAAGTGAGCACTTCTTCCTGGAATGTCTCTTTATTGCAAAACTCTGTACATTGACAGAAAAACTGTTTTTTTTTTTTAAATCGGGTGTTTTCAACCTCTAAACACCAATCAAGTTATTTGCCTGGTCACAGCTTATTTTTTGGTCATGCATGTGTACAGTGTATTTGTTGAGTGGCTTCCCCTCACAATTTCTTCTTGAGACTTTCGAGCACTCTTAGAGTTTGTCAATATTTAGCAGGGGGAGGCTGGAAGATGCTCTAATTCAGGATATATGGCCACAGTGAATATAACAGGGGACAGGGAGGTACTCAAGCATTTTTGGTTTAATTGGTAAAATCAGGGTCTCTGGATTCTTGTCAGAAAGGAGGGCTTTGGAGCAATTGACTTTCATCAAATTTTTAAAATTGAAGTAAAATTTGGGCAAGAACAGATTCTTACATGAAAGCTGGGGTCTCTGGAAAGTCTGTGGAAGCAAATAATTGGCTAAAAATGGGGGTCGTATGGGTGTGCACATACTCATACCCCCTTCCAATCCACAGTCCCCCAGCATCATCCCCTTAACCATTGAAAGCAAATTCAAATTAGTATGAGTGCCATGAATAATTTTACCATGATGGATGTAATTTACAAATAAGCTAAATTATATGGTCTAACTTCCTCCACGCAAGGGATCAAACCTATCAATAAAATAACCGCTGTCATTTTCCTTCCAGTCACCTCCACTAAATATTGTTCAATCTCAACAACAACATATCCATTAAAAGATTAATTCAGTTATACCTACAGTTACAAGTAACAACTTATGCATACATGAATATTAGTTAGCATCAACATTTCTTAGAATTTTCACATTGCTCTATATAGTTCCACATTTTTATGAAGCACTTGGTATTCAAAATACACTAACTTTGCCAAAAATAAAAAGGAGAAATGTAGTGGAAAACTGCAGTAGTAGTTAATGCTGTTTAAACATTCTTCACATTTAGACGCTGACCTTCTACCTGAACTGCGATTCCAATTTGTTGATTTATGTTTAGCTGTGTGGAACTAGTGTTCATGTTCTACTAGGGTCAAAACCCATCTTACTGCAGTTTTGCTGAATATTTTGAAATTTGAAACCCATCGCCAATTTCTCAGTATAGTGTTATTCAAGGAAGTTGAAAAGTTCGTATTCAAATTTGATCAGACTTTTTGAGTGGTAGTGATTTTTATGATCAATAAACATATTTTGTATTTTTTTCTAAATTTGCCAAATTTGAACCACTGCACAACATTTAAAAGATTAAAAAAGTGTAATTTCTTACTTTTTGAAAGCATTTCGACTTGCATATAAAGTCCTATGCCCATGCATGCCAGATAGGAACAAAGCGACTTTATATTTATGTGATATGGCCCCACCGAATGTCACAATTACTAAGAAGTGACAAAACCAGACCGCTCCCCCTTAATTCAGCACTGGACACATAGGGTTAACATTTTTATCACAGAAATTCAGGGTTAACATTTTTCTCATGGACAGCCCATTTTATTATGCCCAATCTGAACTTAGTACGGTGGGGACAAAAAGCTCATATCATGAGTGAGTCAGGTAGTTGAGGTGGCACTGAGAGGCCCTGACTTCTGATTTGGGGTACTGGTAATTTTCTGGCAATTTTTCTCAGTCTGTCAACTCAAAAATATAAGTGGGTATATACATACCCATCCTCATTTTTTAGAGACTTTATAATAACTTTTCCACACTTTGAATGCAAAATTAAGTTTAACAGGGCATTGGTGGTGGGGGGGGGGGTTAATGATTTCACTAGTGTGGTTTGAAGTGCATCCCTGATCACCTATTAGGAAAACTTGTGTGTGCTCACTTTTCACATGTTTTTGTGTGCCCCCCCCCCAACATAAATTTTGTAAACCTCTGTTTTTACAATTATATATTTTTGGATTTTTTAGAATAAGGCTGAAAAAATTCTTTTGCACAGAAAAACTGTCATGTTTTGCAATTTACATTCCCCTATTTAAACATAGCAGAGGTTTATGGTGTCCTTTTTTAAGATTCATATTAACATTAAGATATTGCACAACTGTTTTATTAAATTTTTACATCACAATTACATTTTTGTGATCCTAGCACTGCATTTTTTATGTTTCACTAGATACTCCCAAGAAAAGGTTATTTCCAAAATTTCAGTTGATTCTGATGGTGCGTTTTGATGCTATTAACAAATGTATGTGTCATGGTGCCCTGTCTGTTTATGGACAGAAAATACAAAACTTAATATCTTCCAGAGTAGATTGAATTTGCAAGTAAAATTAGGTGCACATACTATACTTAGGCCAATGGTTCAGATGGTATAAAAATCAACTTTGGGAGGTAAGGGGGGGGGGGGCTGTGGATTACAAAATGCTTCTTTAATCCACTTATACTTTTCCAAATTTTCCAGAGTACTATAGGACCTTTTTCAAAAATGGCCACTATCTTTTCTGCGGAAATTTAGACAATCTTAGGTACCCACTACAGGACCAAGCTGGGGAGTCGCATGCCTTTCTTGCTTAAAGGCTGACTCAGAGATTACCCAGCACAAGGGGGGGTCCCCTTTGTTTGGTTCACCACAGACATTTGTTTTGTGTAAGCTTTGGATGCTGACTTTCTTTTCCTCCATGTACTGCGTATATTTTGGGACTATCTGAGCAACCAAAGGCAACACATTGTATTATGAATCAGCCAAATTACTGCACCTTGAATCAAAGCTTTTTTGATATGTGTGGAGTCCCCCCCCCCCCGAAATTCCCCAGTCATGGCAACAAGTCTGCCCATAAATCACCTGCTGGAATTGTATTAATTCAATCTGTGCACTCCCGAACTTCAATCTTCTGCTGCAAACATCACATTTTACAATTGATGCACAATTGAAACACACACATAAAACACTTAAAGGCGCTTGTTCAAATTTATGTGTATTGTGTTCTCTACTTGATACGAGAGCCTGGCACTTGCACATACACCCCATCAAGCACCATGGGAAACAAACTTGCAGTTTTGATGGTAGACTCAATAATGCATGTTGCAAAGCCCTATTCAATACTGTGCTAATATTGATGGTTAACCACTAAAAGCGTGTTTTTTGTTTATATCTTGGGAATGAAATGGATTTGAGAGCTCAAATTTCAGGACGACAATGAGAAAATCGGGGGGGGGGGTCCCAAAGACAACCGGAACATGCACTTTTAAAGTGTTTATTGTTCAGAAAGAAAAGGCAATTGTGTGTTTGAAAAGTTAAATTTATGAACAGTTTCCACAGTTGATTTTTAAATTTTCATAATTTTGTTTGAAAAAATAAAGTACAATGACTATAACCCTATGGTAATTTCACAAAATGCACCTCCATAAATTACACCAAAGAAATATGCCCATAACAAAAACTATATAGCAAAAGTGAAACCAGATGTTACAAGGAAGTGGGCCAGTTTATTGGTACCTGCACGTCCATATTTTTGTATGTTTTTATTGTATTTTTTTCTCCATTACTTGTGAACATGCGGTAGTATTACGGAAGTTTGTTGCTTTACAATCAAGTTTCTAGTCTGATCTAATTTCAATAATGAACTTTTGACGCCGGTAAATCTGTTTATGCCATTATTATAACCAAGACAGTTAAGAAAAATAATATCAGTAGGCCTATATATATTTGTTTGGTACAAGCTAGAACTCAGCTTATTGACTAGCAAAACAATCAGATTTTTCGCGAGTTTCCGTAATCTGACCCATCTGACACACTTTTTTCTGACACACTTATGAATTTGGAAACCTTAACGGAATAAATGTGTTTTATTCTATGAAGGGTTTCCGAATTCATAAGTGTGTCAGAAAAAAAGTTTGTCAGAAAAGTGTGTAAGATGGGTCAGGTTATGGAAACTCCCATTTTTTCCCATGCTTATTATACTCGATTCGCGCTGATATAGGGACAACCTGTACTTTTTTACGGGTGAGAGCTGGTTGTGAGGGGCGATCAGCAATTGAACTTTGAAGCACTCTTATTCCGTGTGTTCTTAATACTGTGTGATGTACGGTCGATACGATGTACAGTGGTCACTAAACATAGAGGGTCCATGGTAAAAGTTACGTCGTTTTAAAATGTTTTTAAATACTACAGGCCCAAAGGCGGGTGCGCTATTGAATCCTGAAAGTGGTAACAATGGTTTTTGCGCTATCCATCACAGGTGATATGGGGCCTTCATCAGTACTTTCACATACGTTACCTAAACTAATACGACGAATACAATAGTCAAATACCCACTCATAGATGGTTAAGGGTACTTCTTAATAGTGAAAACGTTGATTAAAATATTTGGAAAAGGAAAGAAAACCTTGGCCTAAAAGCACACACATTAAAAAAAGTCCACCTCAATAAACTTCTTTTGTTTAAAGAATTCGAGGAATTTCTTGTCAGTCTACATTTAGGAACAATGCACCATAGAGTATAAACATACCGTGTATCGTGTTCAGTGGCTTACATTTTTTTCAAACTTATGGGGCTTCCACGAGGGATACAGTAAAATGTGAAGAATATCTTAATAAATCTGTACACAAAACCGTTAAAGTTGAATTAAGAAAAGTAGTAAACCAATCGTAGTTTTTTACTTGGCCCTTTCCATGCAAGTTCACTTTCTATGGTTATCAGCTAAGCGCCTCTTGGATAGATTTAAAATCCTATTTCACCTAAGGATATAAACCCCAAAACTTTTCCCCAGTTCCTATATCAGAGCGGAATCGGAGTATAGGTGAGAAGTTTGACATGCAATTAATTTGTGTAGCAGCATGTTTTGACGCGCATTAAAGTTTGCTTTTTTTCAGACACATGGCATGCAGGTTGACTTTTGAACCTGATAGCACCTGACATATGGTCTCTGGCGTTTTATTCTTCTTCTAATAAGGAATTGCAGATGATTTATCTTCTTCTGTAATTGCATGATATCTTTTTTTTTCAGTGTAAAACTTGGAATGTTGAGCATGACACATACTAACTTTTTTAAAACATAAATTACAGCATGA
This sequence comes from Ophioderma brevispina, assembly GCA_023653785.1. NCBI lineage: Eukaryota > Metazoa > Echinodermata > Ophiuroidea > Amphilepidida > Ophiodermatidae > Ophioderma > Ophioderma brevispina. Next base: position 13,633 of record JAMKCH010074420.1, on the reverse strand, counting down.
TGTGTTAATACAATCTGCATGATATGAGAGCATGCACAATTTTGAATGCATGATAGCATGTAATGAATGTAATTGAGTGAGGATGGTATGATTCTAAAATCCAATTTCATTATGATGAGGGCAGCCATTGTGCCTGTGCTTGCATGAATTCATAAACGGAATGAGGGTTACATGCTTGTAATTAAGTGACCAAATTGATGGTATCCATAATTTTAATTGCAGGATAGCATGATGTGCGAGGCATAAGAGCATGCCATCATAATGTAATTGAATGATGGCATGATGTAATATGCCGGTATTAATGCATGCATCTGAAATGTAAAAAGCTGAGGCCTGATTGCATCAAATAACTTGTGTTACATGGTTGTTATTTTAATCAAACAGGGTGCAGGCAGGGCTTTTTATTGGGCTGATGACAGCTAGCTGGCATTGATTTCACTAAATCACAGTTTGATTGGTTACTTACATTGGTTAATAATCTAATTAGACAATCAGAGGTGTTTAGAAATGCTTCTGATTATAGAGAATCTATTTTGATCAGTTACTAGAGGTTATTAATATATTATAAAGTGATGTGAATAAATTAGCCAATAGAGATTACTTTAAGGAAGGGCAGTAGATGTTCAGGGGCCTACGGGGACTGGTCAATATCCCAAAATTGAAGAATAGGAGGTTTGGGGGAATGGGAAACCCATGTTTTCTACGAAGAAGGGGAATGCATTTTTTTTCAGGAGAAAAGGATCAAGGCATTTTTTAGGAGGAGGGCAACATGGTTTCTTTTACAGAACATGAAGGGGAATCTGAAAAAAATAAACCCAACCCCCTCCAAAAAAATCCCCTACTGTAAATATTGACCAGTCCTTTATGACAATGGGTAAAATAATAAATTTGTAAGCCTCCAGTAAATCGATGTCATATCTAAAATTGTCATTAATGACTATAATGTGTACAAGTATTTTTGTTGCAACTTAAGAAAATGTGTCATTAATATGACTAGAATTTTTACATAATATTTTAGCAACAGTAATTATTGTTGTTATATAACCTATAATTTACCCATCTTATCTGATGGGTCCATACTTCAAGCCCTTCGGGCTTATCAGTTTTCACAGACATTGTTATTCAATTAAGCAGTGATTTTATCCATTTGCTTGTGCAAGTTTATAATCTCATGTTATTTATAAGCCCCAAAAAGATATTCTTCAAAAGGTGTAAAATTTTACTGTCTTCAGAGTGGGTTTGTAGCCACTCTTTTAGAGTGATATTCATTCCAGAGTTTGATTAGAATTAGCTTTCTAATTTTTTATGTATAGTATTTTATGTGTAGTACAACAGTCCATAGGGCACTGTGACTAAGGTGAGAGGAAGTACTGTATAAGTGGAAATTTTCGCAAGGTTTTTATTTTCGCGAATTTCGCGAGTGAACATAAAAATGCGAAAATAAAAACTCACGAAAATAACTTTTTCCAATAGATTTGTATTACATTGATGTCAAAACCGTGAAATTAAATTCTCGCGCATTTGGCAAAACTGTTAAAATCGCGAAAATATCTGTACGCGGAAATTTCCACTTATACAGTAACACGAGGAACCACATAAAATAGGATTTGTGTAGAAAGGGGCACAGCAATCTCTCTGTGCCAGTCCAGAGGGTGTATTGAGTCCATCCCAAATGCACCAGTTTTAAGAAATCTTACTTCAATAAGGTCATGTGACCCCACAAAAATCTTATTCTTGAAACATAAAAACCCTGACTTTTATGCTTATTTTTAGCCCACAAGGTGCTAGTACTTGGTGAATTTTGTTGAAATTTGAATTTTGTTCAAAACTTCTTGAACACTTTTTATCCCTAAGTACTAACATGTGTTTGGTACAGTACAGTATAGGCACATTGCAATGCATTGTGGGATTTATTCAAAACACCCTCTGGTGCCCCTTTATGTATATTTGCTTTGTTCGTGCACAGGAAGGAGACTATGAGATGAGCATGGTGTCCATCCAGATGTAACTGTTAATTCATCTCGTCGTGTGAGTGCACAAGGTTGTAAGTGCAATAGCTGCCATTTGTCAGAAATTCCCATCAAACATACAATTATGTCAAGTCTTTGGTCAGTGGCTCGTGAAACCCAAATTTGGTACCCAAATTAAATTTGAAGTGGTTCTACAGGTGACTGTCAGGTGACAGTCACCTGTAGAACCATTTCAAGAGCCACTGACTCTAGGAAAAATACATCGAGTTATCCTAATACATGGCAGCACACAGATGTATCACAGGGCAGCTATTGCAATTATGAGCTTGTTGCACTAACATGACAATATGTTTTCAGTTGTTTTAGGCCTATAAGTTGATGGAATTCAAAGACACTTGGACGGAATTGAGTTTTGGACAGACTCAATAAGGGACAGTATAAGGCGACCAATTGCGCATCTGACGTAATCTGCCAGTGCAGAACATGTTGGCCGCGATGTTGGTTACTCTAGCGTGATGCAGGAACCTTCTTTGTTGGAGTATAAATTAATCCAGATCCAGAGTAAAATCTGTGAACCGCCCAAAGCTTATTTTAAACAGAAAGTTTCCTTTGTTATTATTTGTCCAGTAGCCAAAAACCATACATTAAAAATAGGGCTTATTTTTACATTGTTAAATAATATTTGTCCGAACATTGCCCCCACCCATCTACTCATTCAACCAATCATGGGTGTGTGGCTGATCTGATTGACAACATTGACATACTAGTGGCAACTCGGCGGTTGCCTAATTCTGTCCCTGACTTTACCACCTTACACCACCTACCTCACAATACAAAGGCCATCTCAGCAGGGACATAATAACACACACGTGCTTAATCCAGAGTTCTGCTGTTCGTATATACATCAGGGCTACAGCGTCCCTATATTCCTATATTTCCTATATTTTGACACCGCTCCCTATAAATCCTATAACTTCCAAATCCCATATTTTCCTATATTTTTTTCTCCACAAAATTAAAGATTGCTTTTTGCCTGATGTTTTCACAGAATTGATCAAAAGTATTGCCTTCAGAGTCTAAAAAAGTGTTTTCAGTGTGTAATAAGGAGCTTTTAAAACAAGCATTACAGCATTGGGTAACTCCAATCTTAATATGCATGGTTGTATAAAGAGTCAGCTTTCAAGTCCTTTGTAAATTTTTTAGACTTTCTGGATTTAGAATGACTTTGTTTGGGCATAATGTTTAGTTTAGGATAAAAACAGAAAATAATCTTTTTGTCAGAAATCAATAGAACCCACTGCTTTAAATATTCTTACAATAGATATGGCAGAAGTGAGATTGGTAACCTCGGACTACACAACAGTGAAGCAAATTTGAACTGGTTTCTCCATGGGAAGGTGGGGGGGGGAGGGATACTCCTTTGGTTTGTTTGAGGGTGTGCAGCTGTATTTGAAACCCTTAATCACCCATTCATAAGGGCCATTTTGGTTTAAGAAAAATACCCCTTTCTGAGTAGTTTGCTTACAAATGTATCTATTTGTTTCAAGATTTTTTTTATGGCCCAGGCACAAGCCCCGGGCCTTTTGCAATTTTTTGAGCAATTTTTGAGGGAAATGAACAACTCTGCCCAAAGAACCATATTGGCTAACACAACAGTATGTAATGAAGATGCAGGTCAAGCAAAGGTCAAGGTCACATCGTGAATTGTATTTGTGTTTTTCAACTCTTATATTTCCCCTTGATTGCTATATATGTCATTCTGACATCACTGTCTTGTAGTACACATTGATCAATTAACTTCATACTTTGTGTAAAGAATCACTGGCCCAAGATTCACCAGGTGAGTACATGTTTAGGTTGAATCTCTAAAGACCATATGTGAGACTTTGAACTAATGTGGGTTAAAAAACTATAAATGTCTTTCGTTTGCAAGTTTAGGTGCTATGACCATCACAACACTTTGTTAAAAATTTAACCAGGCTAAAACACATACGGGTTGGACACAGATTGACCCTCTGAATGATCCTGATGTGAGCTTTGACCTTATTTTTTTCACACTGTCAAAATGCAATTTCCTTAGTAAATGAGGTATTAACTATTATGTTGAATCATGCTCAAATGAACCCCTGGCCCAAGATTATACAGTGTACACAGATTGACCTTTAATTGACCCTACATTATCCTTGACACCTTTTTTTTACAATCTGTAAATTGTCATCATTTGCTTTTAAAAGAAACGCTGGCCTAAGGACTTGGTGTGTACATAGATTGACCTTTTAAGACCAACCCATTGTGACCTTGACCATATTTTGAGAAAACTGGCAAATGCAACTTCCTTTGGTATGATACATTGGTGTTACAATGGATTCAAGGTGCTGATATTGAACATAGTTGTTACGGTTAATAGTGTTGATCAGTAGAGGGATATAACAGAGGCTATTACCACTTCTAAATACACAACTATTTGTGTTTCCAGAAGATAGCAGGAAGGCACATGACAATTTCGTCTGTAAAGTGGTGAGGTTTCCAATGTATCTCAAAATGAATAGTTTAAAACTTTCAGAAAACTTATTGCAATTTCGCGCCCACAAAACCAACATTTTGAACCTATGGATATTGGTGCAACATCAAAATAAGGTCAAAACTTCAATGGCTTGACTTATAATATTATACTCCTGCAGAAACCCAGATTCCTCAAAAACAAAATACAAATAGGGATATAGTGCACAGTCAGAAAGGGGGCAACTCTCCTCATTTATTTCTTAACTTAACTTACAACATGGGAATAATTAATCTCTTCATGTAATATAGTCAATACAGCCAGAGACGACTCATTTTTTTGCACATATCTTTCTAATGATTAAAATTGGCTGCCGATATACCATGGAAAGGCGCCTACATTCCAAGAAAAATACATACAAATTGTCCTATATTTTCCCTATAATTTTCTTGTTTATCCCTATATTAACCCTATGATAGCTTGTTTTTTTGGCCCTATATGTAGGCCCTATTATGTGCAGGGCGCACTTGTAAAGCCCTGTAAATATTTTGTTAACTTATATATAGTAGAGCAATCAATGTTCAGAAATATAACAGCGGCTATGTTTTTTATAATGAACCTTGTGTGTGTACAAAAAATGTTTTTTTTTTTTTTTTTATGCATATTTAATAAAAAAAGTACCCCCAATTACCTCCCCATATTGTGTAGCTATTTGAGCAACCATATGTGCACAACTTCACAATTTTACATTATTGTGTATCATGATTGGTTGCAGTGCATAAGGGTACTTGCCAGAGGGGGCAAATTCCTCGTTTTGAGGCAGACTTTCTGGTTGGAAGTAAAAATGACCCGTGAGTCATGCCAAAAAATCCTGATTTCGCATGATTTTCAAGATTTTCTTCCTGTTACAAAGCTCAGCGGGGGTGGCAACCTCCCCCCCCCCCCCCTGGATTACTCCCCCACTCACTAGGAAATGTCCACCTTCAAACAGAAAATCTGCCTCAAAGCCACCTTCAACTGGGAAAATCTGCCTCAAAATGGAATCCCCCCATCGCGAAAAGTGACCCCCCTGTTGTGCCCCTGTTTTTTTTTTTGGGTTATTGTTTTAAATAGCGAGCTATGCATTTGGCTCTCGCGGAATTTCCCTCGGGGTCAAAAAAAAATACCACCAAATACCCAGCCTTGGGAAAAGGAAAAAATGTTGTGCGCAGCTGTTAATGCTAATTGATCTCTATGTATTGGATTTAAAATCTTGTGGAATTTTACTTGGTATTATGACATTGATTAATTATCAATAAATGTTAAACTAGAACTTGACCATGTTATAACATGGTGAAGAAAGATTGATGTAAGTTTAATGTTTCCTTATTTATAAGTTTGTCAATCCTATTGAAGGGTCGGTGACGTTGATCATGGGCCAATTTTTCATGTAATCTTTTCTCCCCCATGTGGAAGTATATCACCAAATACATCTTTAAGTCGTGAGTTAAATCGTTCAATGTTGTTCGAATAGTAAAGTGGAACTGTGTGCCAAATTGACGCATAGAACAAATTGTGTGTGCAGTGTCCACATTTTGGTGGATTTTTTCATTACATGAAAAGGAAACATTCCCTGCGCTTTAAATTTAAAGGTGTAACCAGGCCCATACCAGGGGGGGTTGCGGTTGCGCACCCCTCCCCCCACATTCCACAAAAAAGGCAAAAGGTCCACTTGTTTGCTGAAACTTTTGATAAAATTTTCAAAATTTAAGAGAAAATTCTGACAAAAAAAGCCCACTTTTGGATGCTGTAATTCAAAAAGGTCCAAAAAAGGACCATGTTAGGGGGTTTAGGTCCACTTTTAGCAACAAAGTCCATTTAAAAAAAAAAAAAGATCCACTTTTTCGAGTCCCGCACCCCCACAAAAATAAATCCCCTGCGTACGGCCCTGGGTGCAATGAGAGAAAATTTTGAAGCACCCAAATATAATTGTCAAAATAGTAATTCCATATAGATTAGACACTCTATAGATTCTTGCCTTGTATTGGCTAAAGAATGTCTTCAAAGAGATGAAAAAAGGTATTTTCAATTTTGCTTAATTTCAATATAAAAACAGGCTGAATTTCTTATTGCTTCCTATACGACATTAGAAATTTCACATTTTTTTTACCAAAGAAAAACTTTCTCAGCTTAATCCTTTCAGATGGGGTTATTTTTGATGGAAGCTTTACATCAGGGCAAAAATCCTACTTTGATTTTTTTTTAGGGACCCTGAATGTGAAATCTCTCGCTGCACCTTTAACTGGGATAATGCCAAAAAATATGACTTTTCTTCCAATACCAAAATGTCAATGTTAATCGGGTGGGGTAAGTGGGGGATGAGCTAGTCATGATTGGGCTGGGTTACCCACCTTTACAGTGCATTTTGTGATTACTTTTGAGCCGGGGGGACCACTTGTTCCAGGTGGATACACGTGCTTCGTGTATGGCCGCCAAAACGTACCCTAATGCAACTTATTTCCCTTGGCAAGAAAAACGAAACACACTAAGCAGTATTTCGTTTGATTTTGCTACCCGCTAAACAATTACTTTGGGCTTGGTTTTTTGCTACCCTTACAAGTGTTTTGGGTTTAATTTTAAAATCCCAACCCTAAAACAGAAAAATCTGCCTCAAAACACTTTCAAATGGGAAAATCTGCCTCAAAATGGAATCCCCCCCCCATCCCAAAAGTATGACCCCCCGTGTGCCCCCTGTTTTTTGGTTATGTTTTAATAGAGCTATGCCTTTGGGACTCTCGGAATTTCCTCGGGCAAAAAAATATACACCAAATACACAGCCTTGGGGAAAAGGAAAAATGTTGTGCAGCTGTTAATGCTAATTGATCTCTATGTATTGGATTTAAAATCTTGTGGAATTACGTCGTATGATTATTAATTATCAATAAAGTTTAAAAGAACTTGACATGTTATACATGGTGAAAGATTGATGAAGTTTAATGTTGCCTATTTATTAAGTTGTAATCCTCTGAAGGTCGGTGGACGGTCATGGGCCAATTTTTCATGTAATCTTTCTCCCCCATGTGGAAGTATATCCCCCAAATAATCATGGTTAAGGTCGTGAGTTAAAATCGTTCATCCCATTCATGTTGTTTTTGAATAGTAGAAGTGAATAGTGAAATGTGTGCCAATTGACCATAGAACAAATGTTTGTGTGAGCTAGTGTTCACATTTTGTGGGGATTTTTTTTTTCATTACATGGAAAGGAAACATTTCCCTGCCTTAAATTGAAGGGGCTTGCTGTGCAACCGCCCGTATGCAGGGGGGGTGCTCGCACACCCCAAATTCCAAAAAGAGGCAAAGGCTCCACTTTTTGCTGAAACTATTTGATTAAAAATTGTCAAAAATTAGAGAATTCTGACAAAGTCCCTTTTTGGTGCTGAAATGTTCCAAAAGTCAAAAAAAAAAAAGGACCATTTAGCGGGGTTAGTCCACTTTTAGCAAAAAAAAGTCAATTTAAAAAAAAAAAGTGTTTTATTTTTTTCGTTTTTTTTAAAAACCCCAAAAATAAACCTGCATACGGCCCTGGGTGCAACGAGCCCGAGATTTTGAAGCACCCAAATATAATTGTGTAAAAAAAGTAATTCCATATAGATTAGACACTCAGAGATTTGTGCCATTATTTGGCTTACAGAAAGGTGTAAAAGTGAGAAAAAGGTGATTGTGATTTGCTTGAAATTTCAATATAAACCATAGGCATGAAATTTCGTATTTGCTCCTATACGAAAATTACACCATTTTTTACCAAAGAAAACATTGACTCGGCTCTAATCCTTCAGATGGGGTTATTTTTGAGGGAAAGCTTTACATCAGGGCAAAAATCAAGTACTTTCGTATGTTTAGGGACACCTGAAAGTGTTGAAATCTCTCTTGCACCTTTAACCATGGGATAATGAGCAAAAAATAATGGACTTTCTTCCAATACAAAATGTCAATGGTAATCGGGTGGGGTAAAGTGGGGGAATGAGCTACGTCAGTTGGGCCCGGGTTACCCACCTTTAAAGTCCATTTTGTGATTACTTTTCGAGCAACGGCCAAAAAAATGTTTTATGCAATACGTTGGTATTCTCAAGGGATGTAAGGGATGAGCAGCGATTTGCTGATCCGCGAAGAACATCGAAAAAAAAATTTATTAAAAATTGTATTTTGGTATTTTTGTTACTGGCATGATGGTAGCATAACCTGCAGTGGTGGCTTGAAATCCGTGTAGTAAAGACAATGCAGAAGCAGTACTTTTATATGATTCGTAATTTCTATACGTGGTATCAAAAATTCCGACTTGAATAATAAAAAAGCCTTTTCTGGTTGAAATCCCAGGATTGTAAGTGGATATTGTACACCACCATGATCATTACCAAGTTTGCCTCAACATAAAATAGTGCTCTTTGTGTATCGTATGGTATTGGTAAACCACAATCAGCTATGTTTAGTGTCGATTTGAGACCGCCGTCGCTGTATGTCTATGCACGGGAGCGGTATGACAAATTTTCCTCAAATCATTAATGTTTTTCCAATATTTGTTGGTTTCTACCTTAACGAAGATATTGGAATGTAAAACACCTATACCCGATTTGTAAGTTAAAATGCCATTTCCACTTTTTTTCAATTCTCTAGCATATCGCTGCTAATCCCTTTAACCGCTAAACAAAGGTAACAACAGGGTTAGTCCTTCACGAGTGGAATTTTTTGGAGTTAAACATCCAGAAAGTGTCATGTATATGTGAGAAAATTCTTCATGGATGAGTTGTCTACCATCCTTAGAAAAGTTTGGATTAGGTGAATAATGAGGTGAATACATATTTTATTCTTTGAGCGATTCAGCCATTGCAGACAGAAGAAAGATATTTCTAATTCGTTTTCTATCAGGAGAATGGACACTAATACCACACAACAGTTTCATGATGAACTCTGAAATGAACATTTAACTCAAATAATAACAAAAGCCAATCCAGTTGGAACATATTTAGGGATTATAAAAACTTAAATTTTAACGGTCAACACGAGATTGCCATAATGGTAAAGGTTCCATAAAAATATCACCATCTGAAGGATTAGCTGAGAAAGTTTCTTTGGTACAAAAACTGTGAAATTCTAATTCCGTATAGGAGCAAAATACGAAATTAAACCTATTTTTTAATTATATATTTATTCTGATAAGCAAATCTCTCTTTAAGACATTTATGTAGCATGATCAAGGTAGAAATCTATTGAGTGTCTAATCTTTAGAATTACTATTATGACACACTTTGGTTCTCAAAATCTCTTGTTGCACCTTAAGGGTTATAGAGGATAATGAAGGGAAAAGGCATTCTGCGTACTTGCGTGTCAGTTTGCGCTGCCCGTACGCAATCGCAGTCAGAGCGTCGGGTCTCTTTTTTAGGTGCGCGTGATGCATGCACAGTTCACCGCGAGATGTTTGCGTTTTTTTTTTGTTGTAGTTTTTGCCTGTTTCATCGCATATACCAATGTTGTTAATCACATCCAGCTGGAGACTTCCAGGGCTTCCCGAATTAGTTTTCCATAGATTGTGTGTAGGGGGGGGGTGGCGGTGGGTGTAGCTAGGGTAAGGTTCACCGATTGCCGACAAACCGCCCAGTACCGACATTAAAACGAATAACGACACAAACAGTTAGAGGGTGTGTCGGGGAGTGGTTGTCTTTGTACGTTCCTTAAATTTGGTGATTTATGACAGGATTCCTGAAAAAAGTGTGAAACAGCTAGAACCGTCTGTTGCCGGTGCCTTTATAAAGAGCCAATATCTCAAAATTTCCGAATGAGACACACACTTATTACCATGCATTTATTTAATTGTTAGTTGTCAGAAACTTTAATTCCCATGGGCGATTCTTTCGCCTGGAGCCAGGAAGAGAGGGAAAGGTTTTTCGGGCTCTTGCTTAAGTCAAGGAACCAGATTTTTTATAGTTTGGACACATATGAAATGGTGTGAGGACAGTTTTATCGGAAAAATTAAATCCGATAAAAATCATCACCTTATTCAATTATCTCTACATGCCATGAATTACCTTATTTAATATTTTCCTTGCTAGGCTGTTCTGTTTGGACTGCAATTTGAAACAAAAATGTTCGCGATGCATAATCTCTCTCTCGCTCTCTCTCTCTCTCTCTCCTCTCTGTTCTACCACTCACTCAACACTCACTCACTCTCCCCTCCAACCACAGATATGCCTCCAACCCACTCATCCACCAACCAGAGTTTTATGCTTCCTGCTGTGTAACAAGAGCCAAAATTCGTTGCGAACGGTACTTGGCAGGGTTTGCGCTATTCCGTGCGTCAATACCCAAGCTATGCTGCGCTTTTGTTCATGCAAACAGGAGCACTTGAAAGGGGGGAAAAAAAGGGAAAATTGAAATTTTTAGAGTCTATTTCGTCGTTTTTCTCGAAAACTAAGTCGGTGATACCCAGTTTTTATTATTGCGCCGAAAAGATCTTATAAAGTTTTCTTAACATAAGTAAAAATCAAACATCGTTCGATTTGTTTAATATTTTAATGCCTGGAAAACGGCAACATTTTTCCGGTTTTCCCATATAGCTCTGTAAAAATTTTTGAAAATAATACAACACTTTTTGAATAGCTATAAGTCAAAAACTAATTCGGTGACCCCCATTTTTAGTTCAGATTTGTCACCTACACCTATGAAAATACCATAATCCAAAACTAAAAAATCGATCGATTATTTCAATTATCCTCTATAAACCTTAATTATGCGCTGTACTTATTGGAAAGGTGCTGAAACCATAGTCTATCTATAGAAGCACCTTGTGTCCTCCAGTAACTACCAATCAGCCATCAGGGCTCACACCCCGGCGGGCGTGATTGGGGAGGTCAAGAGAATGTGATGTGTTTCTTGATGGACTATCAAATCACAAAATACACCTTTTAAATATGGTATTTAATAACTTACACATTGGACTTTTTAATATTTTTTGCACACTTTTTCCTTCACAGCAAGCAAGCAGCTGGCATGCTTTCCCACAATTTTGGGCTTTTTTGCTGCCCGATAGGTTCAGGGCAAAGTCTGCATGCGGCCAAGGTAGGACGAGATGGGTGACACCTCTATCAGGATGTCAGTAAAATCAAGCATTTTTTTCGGTAAATTGACACATTTGGGTCGTGATATTTTAGTTAATTAATTTTGTTCCCTTTTCGCTCTTTTTAAAATGTCATCACCATGATAAATCATCGTCATCATCTAGCGACTGCAACCGAGATTCCATTCACAATGCATGCCAGTCTTTACCCTCTTTTAGGCTAGGAACTCCGTGGTATGAGTCTCCTTGAGTATTGAGAATTATATGCCATGAAGGTGATCGTGAGCTCGCCTTCATGGTCCAGGTTTTGGCTCCATAGAGAAAAATGCTCTCAACACAAGCTTTGAATGTAGGCTACAATCTTGGGAAAAAGTAGTTGGAAACTACTTTGTCAGATTTAAGAAAAGAAAATGACCCACTCCCTATCTCCCCAAGCAATGTTGATCTGCGTCATATTGTCAGCAGCCTTGCCAAGTCCCTCAACATTGATTGATGGAAGGGGGGAGAATATGGTAAAGGGGAAGGCCTTTGCTTCCTAGGTATGATGACACCAAGACCTACCAAGTTGTGGTCTCATTTGCCACATGAGGCATGGTTTCTATACAGCCTGTATCTCACAAAAGTGTACAATGAGAAACAAATTGGTTAAATTTCAAAATAAGGCATTCGTATTGGCATAATATAAAGAACAAAGAACAGGCTTTCCAAGGGTGTTTGTTTTATCTTCTTGTGGGCGCCAGCTTAGCTGGAAGGACCACTGTGCATTCTGTTGTGCGTGTGGACGTATGTATTTTGGTCACTAAAATGTTAAGTTTTTTTTAAATTGACCTCAATGAAAAGTTGAAGTTCAATTGGAAAACATACTTGGTTGCATCGGTGCACCATGGATCCTCATATGTTGATGAGGTCAAAGGTCATGTGCCAAGGTCAAAGGTCGATGTGGGTCAAGTTGAAAAATAGGCTAAAAGTAAAATTGACCTCAATTGAAAAGTTGAAGTTCATTGGAACCAACTTGTGTAATAGGTGCACCCCAAGGGAGTACCTAATGTTGATGTGAGGTCAAATTTCATGTGCCAAGGTCAAAGGTCATGTGAGGTTCAAGTTGAAAAATAGACTGAAAATGGAAAAAAAAAGTGACCTGATTGAAACGTTGAAGTCAATTGGAAACCAAACTTTGTAGGGAGTATCTACGGAGGGTTCCGCTGCCCCCCCACAGGACTCTACCAAACCAACTTTTTAGCTCGTTTAGGGTCCTATAAACACTTTTGAGATGTTAACAAAATAAATGTCCCGGCACTATGGCGATATTCAAGATGGCGTCTCAAAATGGCCCGCCACATTAGGCAAAATAAAGAACATTGGGTAATTTATATCAAAATAATGTAAATAAATTCATTAAATTAAGGTTCGAATTATAGCTACCTGGTCGGTTGGCATTTTAAATTCTGGTTATTTGAAGTTTTTACCCATATCTAAAAATCCAAGATGGCGACCAAAATGGCCGTTCTTCAAAATAGGTAAAGTTAAGAAATTCAGGTATTTAATATCAAACAGTAATAAATCATAAAATTAAGTAAGATATAGCTACCTGGATATTGGCATTTAAATTTAGTATTAAAGTTTTGCCATGTCTAAAAATCAAAGGATATGGCGCCCAAATATGTCCGGCAAATTGACATAAAATTACAGAAAATTACAGGGTATTTAATATGAAAAAAAATGTTGAACAAATTGGTAAAATTAATATTTTAGCACAGTTGACTGGTCATCGTCATTTAAATTCTAGTACATGGATCTTTTGCCATTATGTAAAAAATCCCACGATGGGGCCCCAAATGGCCGCCAAAATAGGCAAAATTGAAGAAAGGAGAAGAAATTTAGTATTAATTATCACACATGTAAAAATTGGTAAAATAAATTTAAATTGCCTGGTCATTGGATTATTTCTAGTATTTGAATATTTTACCATATTACCCTAAACTATACAGCTGGAACACTACATAACATGGGGCCCACCCACCACACAACATTGTAATAAGAAACATGATTTTCCCCCCCTGAGGTATTAATATCAAC